>LBNU01028160.1:871-23109 GCA_014162995.1 Artemisia annua | reverse complement strand
GCAGTAAAACTTTTGCGAGTACATATTTAATAATAAATTAAACGAGTACAAAAACGTGTGGATTTGAATGGGGCTAAAGCGGTTTGATTCAAATTCAAATTCAGATGAGCGCGGTAATTTTGAATTTGAATGTCTCCAAAGTGCCCTATAAATACCCTGCCCATTCTTCCAAAAACACACACAAATCCCACAATACTCTACACAAATCACAAGTTTCTCTCTCGTTGAACCGTACCAATGCTATATTGGCTCGGAAAATACGACATCTCATTTCAACGAGTTATGTTTTACAACACCATGCCGCTAGATTTACACTGACCCGCTCTACCCCGTGTTACCCACTAGAGATTCTCCATAGTACCATTCAACGCCTAATATGTATTTTCCAGTTGCAACCGTTTCTGGTCCGCGTCCGCTACGTTTCACCTAATATCCCTGTATCATATCTGCAGCACTCACACACTCGTTTGACCTCACGGGAGTATGAGTATTGTGTTTTTCTCGATCGTTTATAGCTAATCCAATCCTCCATAAAAATTCCTAGACAATCCAATAATGATCATCTCATACCACAAACCAATCACTACCACTACTATTTCCGGGCAATTTATATGTTGAGATCGGCTGTTCAACCCCAATAACATTAAATTGTGTGCTTTAAAACATGTCTAATAGATTATGTTGTTGAGGGTTTTGAGGCTGAAGGAAGCCGAGGAGTATGGAATGTGATGTGCTCAGATTTGTATGTAAATGCAGTACTGGGATATACTGTGTAAGATCAATATGGGCTCGGAGAGTTATTGACTTATAGCTTCGAAGGTTGCTCTATAAGAGGTTTGTGTATAAAATAGGCACATTGAGATTTGGTTAATCCCGTAGATGTAATGGCTATTAGTGAATGGAGGTTTCGTGGTGCTTACAATGTAATAATCGAGCTGAACGTTGGGCACTTGTTGGAACGTCTTATGGTCGGATGGGTTCTCGTTTTAACATTAAGTACGTTATGTTTTATATGTTATCACAATTCTATTCTCTCACCCCTCCCTGTATGTTTAAATTTTAGTTATTAATATATAAGTTGTGTTTTGTTAAGTATTAAATGAAATATTAGATTTAGTTGAGGGTTGAATTTGAAAATAGTTGAAGTTAATGTGTTAAAGCTGAGTTATTGCTGAGTTATTGTTGTGGGTGTTGAGTTATTGTGTTGAGTTATTGTGTTAAAGCTGACGTGGCGCTGACGTGGCACTGCGTTATTATATAACTTGAGTTACCATTGCTAATGCTCTAAGACATCTAGCGCATTAGAATGTACAAATAAAAATTTGAAACGTGCAAATCATCTCCAAAACAATACGATCTTTAATGTAATATGTGTTGCATTTGTATCTCTAACTATATAGACCATTCTATGTCGTCCTATGGAGCTAATTGTAAATTAAATTTAGGTATCGTTTTTCAAAGCTTGGATAATTAGGTATACTCTTTTCTATCACATTATAGGTGTTCATATATTTAATTTGTTGTCACAAGATACGTGTACATTTCATATTTTAATCAAAAGACGCTTTAATGTGTTTTCTAAACCTTTGTGATTTTTCAAAGGACACTTAATGTAAATAGAAGAAGTATTTGATAATAGTAAGAGAAATGATATATGAATCTAAAAATGGAGCTAATTATATATCTAAAAAAAATGTGACATGAACTTGATGGGTTGTAAAATAAGTGAGTCTCTGTCTGCAACTATCAAAATGATGCCACGTAATTTTAAATCAACAATTAAGTTCAGTTAATAAATCCTTTCTCAATGAGTTATAGACCACATGCGTAACACAATAATGGCACGTTAGTCACTTTATGTGTTAAGTAACATTAGGGGATACAACAACTAAAAACAAACTTTCATTCAAACTTTTGGAAATCCCTTTTATCCTAAAAATTAAAGATATGAAAAGTTACCACCTTTTTTAAACAACCAATGTACCACTTCAATCAAGATGAAAATTTCCTTTGTTATTATTCTATCTATAAACTCGCGTATAAACTCGCGTCAATACATTAAACTCTAGTTATATTATGTCAACTCATGCATCACAAAATATCTTATACTATTATTTCTATCATTTTTCTTGATATCAATGTCCGCTACGTATCTTTCATTGACATTATTTATTCGTTCTACCAATGTTTTTTTTTATCTCGCTGTCACTTTTACGCGTGCCAAGAATTTTGAGATGGCCTATAAGATTAATGTATAATTTCTAGTAAAATATTCTAATAACACTTGAGTACTTGACAAGATGAAAAGAGAGGTTTGCTAAGAAGAATAGTCAGATAGATAAACAGTTTTTAGAAACAAGCGTAATGTTCTACCCCATTAATCTCAATTTATAAGTCCTCTTAACTATTTTGAATTGTATCAAAATAAATGTTCAGTTTATGTTTACAACCAATTGTAAAACATTCAAATGGTACATCTGAAATCTTATCGGTGGACATCCTAACGATTGCATGTTTTAAAACAGTATTTATTTTCAAAATGGACATATAGTTCAGTAAGTAGTATTGTGTGTATATAGTAGGATGAAATAAAAGAAATAAACGATGTAATGAAATAAATGATATAATGTAATGATTTATTATCGTTATTAATCATGTTTGGGGTATGATAGAAGAGAATGATATTAATAAGAAAAAAGACTAAATTGCCCTTTATGATACGAAGTTTATTTAATGTAGTTAGTTAATAATGGACTTTTATATAATTTTAATTTCATTACAAGATGAAATGAAATAAAAGAAGAGGACCCCAAAGGAATGAAAATAATTGAATGGGTCATTCTTTATAATAAATCATTACACTGTAAAATGGTAACAAACAAAATATTGTCGTTTCATTACAACATACCTAATACTACGTTAGATTATTGTTATTCATACTCTAACTTTTTGATACTAACTTTATGATAAAGCATCTGTATTGAATTAATCGTAACCATAACTAGTTACATGATATTGACACACTTCAACTAGTGCTAACCTTGTAACTAGAAGTTAAACCTTTTGTGGAAAATATTAGCAACATTTATGACATCAATTTCATTTCTCAAAAGCAACACCATTATTGGGAATGCAATGTTGACATCGTATTTATATAGCATTAATTGTTTCCCAAGTAAAATTACAATAAGAAAAGGAAGTTTGGCACCGTAATCTAGCCTTTTTAAATGTATAGGGATCAATAACGTAACTTTAACTTGCGAGATAAAAAAACGCGGCTTCATAGGGTGGATAAGAAGTTACAAAGTTGTGTTTCCTATCGGCCCAAAACTATGAGTTATATGCATTCAAGACCCTCTTACTATAAGAAACTACAAACAAGCCCCTTATTCAAGGTTTTGTTTTCTTCCTTCTTACTTCTTAGTCACTTTAAAGTTATGAAAATAAAGCAACGTGTGAAAAATAAAGTAGTTACATATCCAATTAGGTCAAAATTGTTAATAGAGATAGAATTTGGTGTTTGCTTGTTGCAGTTCTGTACCATCTTTAGTAATCTTTACTAGATTGTAAACTTTACACGTATCTACTTTTCTAATACTAACAGATTGCTTACAGTTAGTGTTCATGCATATAAAGTTTATTGTGGAAAATAATTTTGGAAGAGTCGGTGAGTGTTTTGCCTTACCAGAAATAATGTTATCAAGTCGTATGATCAAATCAGTCAATCAATTGATAAGTACGAAGTACAAACCATGCTTGTTTAGATTTCAGATAAAGATGCAATTTTCCTGTACAAAGATACACATCTTCTCTCAGAGTTACGAAAAAGATTCAAGGCATATAAAGAAAGACATCGATATAAAAAAAAGATACAAAAATTGAAAACAAAATAATCTAATGCAAAGACAATTATCATATTATATTTACTATGGTGATTATTGCAATTGGCACTTTGTATGAAACAAACTATTGTATTGTATTGTAATTGTTAGTAAGTTATAATTTTTGTAGCCATAAAAGTTGTTAAGCTTGCCATAAAATATCTTGTTCTTGCAAGTGCAACAACAACAATACTTAATTCACCGATGCAAGGTATGAAACAGATATGTTGTAGACAGTCACACATCTAACCAATTGTAAAGTTCTTGCAACTATATACAGTTCTTTTAGCAATTTGTTTTCTTCTTTACATTGTATAGTGCCCAATAATAGTACCGACTCTCTTAATTCTAATATCTCATTAAAAATGTGGGTAATCTATGCACTAGATCTATAACTAAGGGAGCTTAAATAAAAATATCTCCAACTTCAAGAATATTATTTAAAGTTGATATAAACCCACCAAAGCACATACGTCACCCCATTAATGTTTTCCATATAAAATTACAAACTAAACAAACAACGTGAAATGAACATGTCCACCATATTTGATCATCCTATGCTACAAACGACTTAGTCAATGTCTTTCATGTAAACTCGACCACAGAACACCTTTAGATTAGTACACCAAAAGATCACAAGAACCTTAAAAGGTGTTGTGATTCGTACTATACGTTTGAGACGATGCTTGTTCAACTCTTTAAGCGATTTTCGAAACCTTGAAGCTGCGATTCTTTTTTCTTTTTCGTTCAGGTTATACGTGGAAAATCTCTTGTGTGCACTAATAAAGTTCTTATATATGGAACTATTTTATTAGATCGATGCTGTTGCTTTAAGTTTGAGAAAATTAGTTGCTAGTGTTAACTACTTTGGTGTTTCCTTTTATAGTAAGTAATATTTGGTTTGAGAAAACTGAATTGTTGTGATCTTTTAGTTATTTTTTTGGAAATTGTGGGTAGAAAGTTAAGTTGTATTGGTCAATCATGAATGATGGTAGCCATGGTAGCTCCAGTGGTTTGCCTCCTTTCATCGCCAAGACGTATGAAATGGTTGACGATCCCTTAACTGATTTGATCGTCTCTTGGAGTCAGAGTAACAAGAGTTTTGTCGTGTGGAGTCCTCGCGAATTTGCTGGTGAATTGCTTCCAAGATTCTTTAAACATAATAACTTCTCAAGCTTTATCAGACAGCTTAATACTTATGTAAGTCAATGAATGTATTCTTCCATTTCATTAACAGTTTGTTAAACAAAATACCAACGTAGTGTTTTCAGTTGTCACGTTTTATTATTATACCTTTCTTTTTACATCTAAGTTATCAGAAGATGGTTTTGTGTTCCGTCTGAGTCATTAACTTTGTTTGCAATGAATCTCTCAAAAATCAGCTTTCAGAATGATGATCTTGATAGGAAAGTGTTAAATTTATGTATAAAAACAAACAGGTAAACGAATGAGATTTTTCCTTGTTAATGATTCAGATGTGTAAAAAAAAGAGTACAAAGACTAATAAAATATGACAAATGAAACAGTATGTTGGTATTAATTCAAACAAAGCCATTAATCGAAATGTTTATCTGGTTTTTGTTTATAAATCTTACAGGGTTTTCGAAAAATTGATCCTGAACTATGGGAGTTTGCAAATGAGGATTTTATAAGAGGTCAACCGCATCTTTTGAAGAATATCCACAGAAAAAAGCCGGTTCATAGTCATTCAGTCCAGAATCTTGCAAACAATGGAGCTTCTTCGTCATCTTCATTGACTGAATCCGATAAAATTAGATACAGAGAAACTATCAATAGGCTACAATATGAGAAAGAAACACTTTCTTTAGAGTTTCAAGGACACCAACAAGAGCAAGAACGCTTAGAACAGGAAGCACGTGCATTAACAGATCGTTTAAAGCGTGCTGGCAAACTCCAGAAAGATATCCTTTGTTGTCTAGATGAATTCTTGCAGAAACCACGTCATGAGTTCGAGTTCACACCACAATTAGTGCAAGCAAACGATAGAAAGAGGAGGATGTCAGTGTCACCTGAAACTAGTACTAATCAAGTTTGTCCTTTTAATATTCCAGTTAGTGAGACTATAAGCGCTGACGCCCTTTTAGCATTAGACACAGAATTGGTAGAGCAACTGGAATCGTCCCTCACGTTATGGGAAGGTATACTAAAAGACGTCGATGACACTTTTGAGAAACAAAGATGGTCATTGGAGTTAGATCACGAATCTGTAAGTTGTCCAGATAGTCCAACTATTACCTACCCATTAGAAGATATCAATATGGGTTCTAAAGAAAGTAAGATTGACATGAATTCTGAACCGGATAATGCTGTTGCCACTAAAGAAACGAGTGTGAATCTTAATGTTAACGATGTGTTTTGGGAACAGTTCTTGACCGAGAACCCTGGTAGTTCGACGACTAATAGCGTTGAGGAAGTTGCACAAGCGGATATAAAAGAAGTTGATGGAAGGAAGTTTTGGTGGAATATGAGGAGTGTAAATAATCTTGCTGATCAGTTAGGGCAGCTAACTCCAGCAGAGACAACTTGAGGATGTAGTTTATATCGTTTTTAGGGCATTTTACATGTGAATTACCTTATGATAATGAGTTTTTATGTTTGTATATACAAGGAAATTAATCCAGACCTATATGTTTTGGTTTGTACATGTTGCATACACTTTTATAGTAGACCTATATGTTTGATGTTCGGTTAACCTACACGTTTTGAATTGCCTCTTTTTCAGTACTGCGACCGGACTGCTATAATTCAAAACGTGAAGGTTAACCGAAAGTCAAAACATTTAATCATTTATAGGCTATGTTTAATCATTTGATCTTCCCCCACTCAAATAAACCAAGTATCGGTTACGACTTACAAACATAGAACGAGAAAAAAGTTGTGCCGCAATGATTCCAACAATGATTCCAATTTTTATTTTTATTTTTTGGCCTCATTCTTATATATTTCGGCATGTGAGCTAAGTAAGGATCCTAACAGCAAGATCATGTATAACATTATGAGATTAACCAAACTATGAACATATAAGTAGGATGTCAAAGTCTCCAGAAATGCGGAAGAAGGAATGGAAGGTGCATATCACTTTCAATAATAAAATCTAGTAATAAAATAACATCTGAACATGTCTCCATCACTTTATTTGGATCCACAAGATTGAAGAGCCATAAAGTTTCAAATCTGTGTTTTTTGACTAGTCAAATTCAATCCTTCTCCTCATTGACTATGAATAAAGGGTCCCATTTTCAGCATTCAAAAAAAGATAAGACACATTATAAAAAGTTATGTGGAACTTGGTGTTCTACAATGAACAAAAGGATGCAATTTAATTAAAAGAATACAATTGTTTACAACTACAAAAGGCCTACAAAGAAAATTGAAAACTAAAATATATAAGAAATGCACATTTGCCTTTCCATTGTTCTTGGAGATGACTCTTATTACAGAAAGCTAATTAACCGATAAAATTGATTTCTAAAAATGAAAAGATTAACGCATTTTACATGTCTTTGTATTACCTCGGTGATCTAGTTGAAAGACACCTTCCACAAGAGACGAATCTCAGCAAAGCCCGTGGCTTTCTCGGTCTAAATTTTAGACGAGAAATCTGCATACAAAAGACCTCTTTTAGTGAGTTTACAATAATTACAAATTTACAAGTCAAAGCGTTAACCATAAAAACGGGTGGGTCGTTCAAGTTTTCAATTATGTAATGGTCAAAACAGCAAGGTCGGGTTGGGTCTAACTCGCAAAAACTTTTGTCCATTATTATTTAAAAGCTATAATAACTAATGTGTATTATGATTACAAAAACAATGTTATTACAACACGTTAAATACTTGAATTGACTCGTGTTAGAAAGGAAGGAGGAGGTCTAAGGAAACTAACTTGGATATTTACTAAGGTACTAGTTAACAAGGTAGCAATTGTTGGAATATAGTAGCAATTCTTAGTGGACTAAAGTGTAATTAGTCTATGTATAGGAATTTAATTGTGTTTAGTTAAATAGAATTAGGGTTAGACTTACACTATGATTGTTTGGTGTGCAAGGCAAGCAAAGATACTATAATATTCTAATTTCAAAGATATTGTAGTACCCCGTCATCTCTATAAATAGAGGTGAGCGGGATGCTAGTTAATTAATTCTTCTTGTCTCGATGTAAACCTTTATTGGTTATTAATNAACCATAATGTTTCTAAGGTTGTTAGTGGTCGGTTTAAGGCTGTTTCGGCGGCTGTTATGGTTGTGTATGGGAGCATGGTTTTCGGATCGGATGGTGATGTGTGTACTAGGAAGTATGTGTGTTTTTGTTTTTTTTGGGGGGAGGGGGGGGTTCGAGGGTATCAATTATCTTGAGTTATCGACTTTTCTTGTGAACTCTTTGATTAACTCCACGCTAAGCTCTCAAGTTGGTTGGAGGTTTTTCATCTAACAACTCGTTTGAGAAAACAAAATCCAAATTGACCCATCAAAGTAAATGGGTCGAAATTTCCATATCTAAAGTTAATAACTATAGTAAACAAATACTTCATGTTACCTTCCGACGAGCAACTTTAGATGCCTTCCAGCACAACAAGCTTCTTGATCTCGGTTCCATTCTTCTGCAATTTTAAGAAAGAAAGTTACCACAAAGATTCAACATATCAACACACTAATTGGTGGCCCATTTGACCCATTTACTTATGATAGGGCCGATTCTGATCATGTTTAATCTGTGACGGGTCAAATAGAAAAATAGCTTAAAGATAACGGGTCAAGTAAGTCAAACGAGTCAATGGGTCGAAAGCCGCATAACGTGTGTATTTTTTTAACATACAACCCTCAAATCCTTTTTTTTTTCTTTCCAAAAAGTAAATTAATACGCATTCCTAAAAGAAATGTAAATTAATACGTATACTATTCTTAATCCTATTTGACAACCAAAAGTGTTAAGTTTTAGACAAAAAATTGTTGTTGGTCAACCCGGCCCATATCATAATGTTTGACCATTTACCCAACCCAGACACTTTGCAACCTCTAAATGTAATTTTCGAGGGTAAAAGGAAGCTTACAGATTCTCTTGTTCAAGCTTTTCAGCAATGGAAACAGCTTTGCGTGCTGACCAACCGTTTCTTTGTGATTCTGCCTGCTGGATAACATTCGCAAGAGAGACTTTACCTTTTACTATGCTCCTACATTGATTTTGTTCCCCTAATATTCTTTGAAAACTTACACTTGAATTCTTGTGAGATGTAGTAGCTTCTACTTTATCATTGTTATCATAATGCGATATAGCTTTTCGTTCTCTGGGAGACGCTTCTACTTCAATGATCTCACTTCTTCGTTTTTCATACAAGTCTTCTTGGGATGCCCCTGATTCACTTCTCATTTCGATTGTAACCGGTGATCCAAGTACTTGCTCAAACGCTTTCAGAATGTGTGTTTTGAATTTTTCTGCCTTTGATTTTGTCACGTGCGAAGTGAAAATAAGGTGAACCGTTGGAGCTGCAAATGAAGAGAGTGATTACTATTTTTGACTTAGAAAAGAAGCAGATAGTGTATCAAGCTATGGGGTGGTATGGCGTTTGGAAGTGCTTTTGTTGTTTATAGTTGTAATAGTCATATTTTGCTGAAATGCTGATTACTGATTAGTTGATAGATAAAATAGCCAAAAACAACAAACACAATATGAAATTTGAAGAAGTCTCTCGGATTAGGTTAAAGGTAAGGTTACATTATACGTAATTTTGTTTTACCCTTAGAACCTACGGTATGCAGAGCTGGTGGCTCTCATGCCATCCCACCAGCCCAACTCATGGCGCCACCACGATACCAGATCTTGTGCCGTCCGCTCTTGCGCAGTACCCACTAGCCCACGCGGTAAGTATTTTCCCTTTTGTTGGTTGTATTGGTGTTTTATTGGGTTATGTGTGGGCCAGGGGGTGTCCTGTAACGCCAACTTTTGGAGGGAGGGTGTTTTATGCTGAGTTATAGGTTTCAGTGTTATAGGAGAAAGTGCTGAGGTGGATTATACTAATTCACTAACTGGCATTTACAACAATATAACCCAAAGAGACTAGATTTATGGGAAGGAAAAAGCACAAGTAACAGGAATATTATAAAAGTACCTGCACCGAAACTAAGTGATGTCATCTTCCCTTCCTGATACAGGAACTCTCGTATGCTATTTATTTGGATATTCTCTAGCACCTCCAACCAAATTTCTTCGATTTCTTGCCTATATATACCTTCTTTCGTTTTCTTATGAATTCCACTAGAACTTCCACCATTTTTCATGAATCCTCTTTGCATTCCAACTGTCTCGCCATGGTCAAAGTTACTTTTCCGGGACCCATCTCTTCCACCACCCCCCAATGGACTGTGATGAATGCTAGTATCCACAGACGTTGCAGGTAGCACGTACTGCTGATCAGGAGCAAGTTGCAATAGCGCAGCGGTCAACCAAGTCAGCTTGTCATTCGACACTCTGAGCTGTTTTTCTGCTTCAGATAGCGTCTTTAATGCTAACCGCAACTTCTCCATATCTTCTTTAGATACTGAAAAATAAAACTGAATATGTAAGATAATGATGAAAAAAAAAAAAAGATTGCCTGTGCCTTATAATTGGATTTTAATGAAGTGAAACTTACAAGCTGGTCGTCTAAAGAACTTCCTTTTTGGTCTTTCTTTCATGAAATTATAACTACCAGCAAGAATATCGGTTATTACAGTTGCAAGTTGTGACATTAAAGCTAAAGGCTCAACACCAGACTCCATAATCTCTCTTAGATGTTTCACGGTATTAACTGTATCTGCTGATAATGCGAAATCGAGTAGGTCGACTAATTTGTCATCAGATATAAGTCCCACCTGTGAATTTCATATATATTTATTAGTCGGAAGTTAGTATTATAATTTTATTGGGAAAAATAGGAGAAATACCAGTTCTTGAACAAGAGGAACAGATATTCTTTGCCCAAGAAGACTCAGTTGCTCGAGTGTCATTTCAGCATCCCTTAATGACCCATCAGATCTCGAGGCTATAAGCTTTAGTGCATCTTTATCAATTTCAAAGTCTTCTTTAGTTGAAATCCACTGTAGCGTATAGATAATATCCGCATCTTTCAACTTTGGGAAGAAGAACTTCTGACACCTGGACACTATTATATGTGGCAAAAGGTCAAGACTTGAATTAACAAGTACAAAAACCATACGCCTAGGAGCTCGATCAATAACCTTAGATATCGCACTCCACCATTCTGGAGGCAATGTACCACAATCATCAATAATGAACACTCGGTACTGTGAAGGTTGATGAGAAACAATCATATTTTCAATCATTTCCATAATACCTTTGTACCCGAGATTATTCATGGGACCTACTTCTCTTACACTCCGATTCTTCCCCATATCATGTGCTACACAAGAATTGCAATACCCGCACGGTTTTGGATGATCCAAAGATTGGCAAGTTAATGCTCGAGCAAATATCCGTGCACACGAGGTCTTCCCAGTACCATGGGGCCCATAAAATACATAAAGTAAACCAACTTTCCTTTTCGCTATAGCATTTGACAGAGCTTGTACTGCTAAATTCTGTCCCACAAGATCACGAAACGTTCGTGGCATATACTTTTGAGTGAGATTTTGGTGCCTACTCTTGTGTCGTTGGTTGCGGGATCGAGCTTCTGAAGCGAGATCAGAGTCTATTTCACTATTTAATAAGTTATCAACATAAAGACCTAACTCACCTGAATAATTATGAACCCAAGCAGACCGATTTTCTGCACTGTCTTGAGACCCGTCCATTAATAAAGGCAGTGATTCACCATTTGTAGATGACGTTGAGTGATCAGACATAACCGGCATTTGACTCAAGTCACGTTGGCCACCTCTCTTTGACCTTGAATCTGATAAACCACATGAGAGACTTCTTCCCATATCAAGAAATGATTTTCCCCGACCGTGAATTCTTGACCAATTAAATGGGATCCCGCAACCATTCTTTGGATCCCCCGTGACATTCTGTTCACCACCATATTTTTCTATATGTTGTTTTGAATGCGATGCACCTTCATCTACAAAATTAGAAGCCATTGACATCTCCTTTTTGGCTACCCGAGGAACTCTTCCTCTACCTTTAAACTTCCGCCTTTTGCCCCTATTAAGACTGTCATGTCTTCCGTGTACACGATTATGTGATGAAGCTACATTGTCGCTATCGATAGGAACATCATTTAATTGCTGAGAAAGAGTCTTCACGTTATCCTCTTGCTTACTTTTCCGCCCTTTTTGTTTGCTTATATTATCAGAACTTCCCGGATAAATATCACGAGCCAAATTAGCAGCATCTAATGGTGAATCATCTTTAAAGCTTCTTCCACTAGATCCTTCTTTCTTGTCTCTTCTACGAATTACATCGCTCGGGCCAACATTTGATGATGAGTTACCTGATAAACCAGTGGACCGTCTTCCACCACCACTAACATCCTTTTCGACCCGTTTTGCTTGCTGGTCAAGGGCAGAAGGGGACTGAAACCCAGGTGGACTCATGGACGGATCTCTTAAAGATCGTGACCTTTGAAGAACAACAAGGTCCCTAATAAGGGTCCTATCGGTCATTATAGGACTATTTTTATGCATATGGTTTTTCAAGTGAATACAGTTTGTTAAATGAATATGGTTGCGTAGATGATCACTAATATCACCATTAGCATCTTTAAGTATCCGATCACGAACAACTCTGGTCATGATCCGGTTCTGGCTAACGAAAAGGAACAATAAAGGTAACGTATCAGAAAATATGGCATTTTTTTTCTCATTTATGTCTCTCAAACACCCATAGAAACAAATACTAAAAATCAAATCAAAATCTTCAAAATTTCAAATGCAACGTAACACCCTCAAAATCTAATCCATCACAATGCAATCAATTTGAAAACCGCCGAATATTCATAACTTATAATTAGCTAACACCCATTTGAACTAACCTAGAATAACACTAAAATCAAGTCAAATTTAGTAAACACAAGGTTACCACCCCAAAATCTATCTAATTACAATACAATCATTCTAATAACAACCCAATATCCTAAACTGAAAATTATTTATGCTAGAAAAAAAAATCTTAAAATTGAAATTAAACAAACCCCATTTCAAGAAAAGACTTGAAAATGCAATGACAACATACAAAACAAAATCTTGAAATACAAATCAATGCCCCAAAATCTAATCAACAACAACCCATTATCCCAATCTTAAATCTAACTAAAACCCATTTTAACAAACCTAAAAAAATCATTAAAAAAAACAGAAAATAACAAAAGGCCATATCAAGAAACACATAAAAATGCCACTTTTAAACCATTCAACACCCACCCACTTGACCAAAATCTGTGAAAAACATAAATTTGGCAGTTCACTTTATATTAAACAAATAAATAAAAAAAATCACAAGAAACAAGTTAATAAATAATTCACCTGAATTAGAGGCAAAGATGCAAGTGACCCGTTGTCTTCATTAAATCTGAGATCCTTTTTCTTTTACTTAGTTCACATGTCTGTGTTTTGTTTTTTTTAAAGAGGTGTAAATGTGTTTTATTTAAACACAAGGGCGAAAATGAGTCTAGCTAGTGTTAGTTATTTTGGTAACATAGACTGTGAAGATGGTGGTCTAGAGAGAGAGAGTGAGAAACAAGGGAGCATGGGTGGTGATGTAAGTAAGATTTGTTTGATGCTGACAAATAGTGCTTGGGAACTTGACACTTCTTTGCTTAATGAAACATTTTTTTTTTGACTGTTTTTATGTGTTTGAGAGTGTGTGAGTGAGGGAATGAATATGAGTGTTTTGTCAATCATTTAATTTGGAGTCAAATAATTTTGGTTTTCAGATTTGATTGTGGTATTTACTATCTGAATGTTATGTTTATTCTTACAAGTTTGGTATTTCATTTAAGATAAAGATAATTTAATTATGAATCGAGTTATTTTAGAAACCAAAGATTCCTCACATACCAAGGGACTCATCCCCACCATCCATCTTCCCTCTCTCTTTATTTGATCTAATGGTTGAGATTAAAAGCATTTTAATATTTCACCCATTTTTTATAATTTAAATATATCTTAAACCGTTAATCGTTAAGCGAAAATAATTACACCATCGCGACGAGCATTTAATTACCTTTCTATAGACAGGCAATTTGATATACNTTGGTACATCACTTTATATTAAACAAGTTAACAATAAATAATTCACCTGAATTAGAGGCAAAGATGCAAGTGACCCGTTGTCTTCATTAAATCTGAGATCCTTTTTCTTTTACTTAGTTCACATGTCTGTGTTTTGTTTTTTTTTTTTTAAAGAGGTGTAAATGTGTTTTATTTAAACACAAGGGCTAAAATGAGTCTACTACTAGTGTTAGTTATTTTAGTAACATAGACTGTGAAGATGGTGGTCTAGAGAGAGAGAGGGAGAAAGTGAGAAACAAGGGAGCATGGGGTGATGTAAGTAAGATTTGTTTGATGCTGACAAATAGTGCTTGGGAACTTGACACTTCTTTGCTTAATGAAACATTTTTTTTTTTTTTTTGACTGTTTTTATGTGTTTGTGAGTGAGGGAATGAATGAGTGTTTTGTCAATCATTTATTTGGAGTCAAATAATTTTGGTTTTTTCAGATTTGATTGTTGTATTAACTATCTGAATGTTATGTTTATTCTTACAGTTTTGGTATTTCATTTAAGATAAAGATAATTTAATTTTCATTTAAGATAAAGATAATTTAATTATCTCATAGTATTAATAAAGTAAGATATTAAATAAGAAAAATAATTTTTTTTATTAATTAATACAGCTTTTTATTGGACAATAAAAGTCAAAATTAGCTTCAATATGGTTAAACTCATCTGATATCAAACAAACTAAATATATTAAAAACACGTATGTCGATTTTGTAAAGAACAAATATATGAAGTAACATAAGAAATACTCTGTATAACAAACCGAATTTGTGTGAATGCATAATCCTTTCACTCGAAAACGGTTATAGATTGTGTTCTTATGATCTATCTAGAACCTATTTCAAATCGTAACGGAATTTTGTAGCAAAATTTTAGGTACAAGAGATAGTCTGCAACTTAGAATGCATGAGAGTATTCATTTTTTCGAAGACCCTTGCTACAATTACATATAAAGGAACACTAAATTGAGAATTTGAGATGATCAGTATGTACAAGGAAATCCTCTATTCGTTTTACATCAAGATACTCGGTCATGCAAAAACAGGATGATTTCATATTCTTGGCCACAAGTTTAAGGTATGTAATCTTTCTAGCTAGTCGGATTCAACATAGGAACGACCAGTCAAAATGACTTGACAAAGATTTGGATAGAATATAATTTGTCTGACGAGTTAGCATGGGTGAATGGTCTTTTGTCTAAGGTGTTTGTGATATACTTACATGCACATCCCTACATGTTAACGTATCAAAAGACCGAGTCATCACATCACCATGTGCTTGTGATTACTTACCGAATGCAACCTTATTAACTACTAGTATCATTGTAAATTAACAAAAATTGTAAAACAATAATGCAACCTTATTAACTATTAGTATCATTGTAAATTAACAAAAATTGTAAAACAATGAAACATATGTTAGTTGCAAAAGCATCTAAAGCCTTTGGTCTAGTGATACGTGAGTTGCCCACCAACTTAAAAGTTGTGAGTTCAAGCCTCGCTGAAAGCATTTGTAAGATAGGTAGTATAGGGTGCGTAAAAGATGTCGTTAAAAAATGTTAGTTGCAAAAGCTAAATGTGACTACAAATGGGCGCTTTTATAATAAAATGAATGTAAAAACCCTCTTAAATGGATTGAGATGTGTAAAACAATGAAAGGTTGTAAGTTAACCCGCTTTTATAACAAAATGGATGTGTACCTGTGTTTGTATCTGAAAACGAATATATTGGGATACTATATAAATTGAGATGTCTTAAACAAAATCACCATTGAAGCACACAGTAATTAGAGATACCCTCCAAACAATAAATCCAAAAGTCCCAAATGAAGCACACAAATTAATGTTTTGAGTTGACCCTTTGATAAAGTCAACATGTGAACCCCAAAAGCCTCACATGTTTCTAAGCAAGCAATGGGCAACCAGAGAGGCATCGGTGTACATATTATCCTTAAAAGTGGAGCTTTTTCGTCTCTAGGTCGGGCTGGATGTAATGGATGGTGGTGCACCACCATCACCGACTATCACCACGCGCCAAACCCACTACCTCTCGCCTCCAACCGCGCGGCTAGGTTCAATTTTTGCACTTGTTTGTGGTGCACGCCTTTTTTTTTAGGTGTGTTTGTGCGATATTTTGCGGGGTATGTTTGTATAAAGTGACGTATGTTTATGTGTTTGGTTTGGTGGTGACAACTACACCTGGCGTGAAAGTGATTAGTTCGATGACTATTAACTCCAGCCTAATATACACGGCTTAACCGATCTATATTGACTACGTACAAACTAATTCATGTACTCTCCTAGAGATCATTGTTTCAACTTTATAATTTCAATTCACAAGCCTACTCGGCTACACAAGTGATTAATAGATTTTTCTAAGTGGTTTGCATGCAATACGACTAATTGGAGATTCGTTTTTGGGTGCTGTGTTTCATCAAAACTCATGTTCTTTTTTACATGTTTTCACCACCAAATGTTATGAAAATTACTAAATTGCCCCTCTTACATGAGAGAATCACATGTGATATTAGTGTAATATCACATGTGATGTGTGATATCACATGTGATATTACATATCACATGTGATATTAGTGTAATATCACATGTGATGTGTGATATCACATGTGATATTAGTGTAATATCACATGTGATATGTAATATCACATGTGATATATCACATGTGATACTACATATCACATGTGATATGTAATATCACATGTGATATTTTTTTCGGTCAGGAAAAAAAACGTGAAAAAAACGAAAAAAAAAAATTTGTCGAAAGTATATCAAATTGCCTGTCTATAGAAAGATAATTAAATGCTCGTCGTAACGGTAAATTTTTTTTCGTTTAATGATTAACGGTTTGAAAGATATTAATATTTGAAAAAAAAGGATGAAAGTGGGTTTTTTAAATTGTTGGGATTAATCTCATCCATTAGATCAAATAAAGATGGAGGGAAGATGGATGGTGGAGATTAGTCCCTTTGTATGTAAATAAAGTTTTGTCCTCAAATGATCTTAACTCTTTAATTATCTCATAGTATTAATAAAGTAAGATATTAAATAGGAAAAATAATTTTTTTATAATAAGAGAGGTTAATTTTTAAATTCAGCTTTTTTGATTAGGCAATAAAAATCAAAATTAGCTTCAGTTTTGTTAAACTCATCTAATATCGAACAAAATAAATATATATATAAACACATATGTCGATAAAAGAGCAAATATAAGAAGTAAAATAAGAAATACTCATATAACAAACCGAATTTGTGTGAATGCATAATCCTTTCAAGTATATATACGGAAAACGGTATAAACGGTGTTCTTATGATCTATCTAGAACCTATATTCAAATGGTAACGGAAATTTGTAGCAAAATTGTGGGTACAAGAGATAGTCTGCAACTTAGAATGCATGAGAGTATTCACATTTTTTGGTGTGTAAGTATAAGAATAAAAGTACATGTTTTGGTAAATCTTGTAGAATTCAACGTGAAAAATTTAACTATTTTTTGTAGAGCAGGATTTTTGTTTCACCAGCAAAACTTAGGACTTCTTTGTCATTCTTTGGCATTTCAAATACAATTTGTGGAAAGTTTTAAACCTCACAAGTGCAACATCGCCGAGGTCATATGTTCTATTCGTACGTTGACGCTCTTCACAAATTGATTTCTATGATCTATAACCTATTTAAGATATTATGATAAATGTACGTTGTGACTTGTGACTTGTGATTTCTACGCTCGTGTACAAATCAAATCTATTATATAATGCGTTGCTATTATATCTATATACCAAAAGGCTAAGCAAAAAACAGTAAACGCACTGTAGCGACAACTGTAGCTACAGTGCTTGCTACAGCTGTCAAAAAAATTTGGTCCTTGAGGTTATAAATCAGTTACGAAGTTAGTCCTTAACGGTCGTTACTTAACGATCGATACTTAACTTTGCAAGTGGCCAATAACCTCAGGGACTGAAACTGTACAAATGTTTTAGCAAGAAATTACAAAAAATGTCCTTAGCGTTATCAAGTTATGAGAATTCCCTTAGGTTATCTGTAAGTTTCAAAGTTAGTCCCTAAGGACTAACTGTGCAACATCACGATAATTTTAGGGGCTTTCTCCGTAAAAGAACTCATACCACTTTCACAAATAATTTAAGAAAATAGTACTTAGGGTTATCAATCTTTTGCATATTTACTCCTTAATGAACAACTTACTATACGGAAGCAGTTTTTGGGTAATTGTTTCGTTTCAAGTTTAGATCTAGCACGACATTCCCGCAGCAACGCGCGAATTCTCCCACTCGTTAGGTACCAAACGACGAAGTACGAAACCTAAATCTATAAAAGTTAGAAATACAATACTTTTTATATAGTTAATTATGATTTTATATCTCTAACAAATACGTCTGATATCTACTCCCTCTGTCTCAAAATTATTGTCAGGAGACAAACATCACAAAGTTTAATAAAAGTGGGACCTCTACAATTTTCAACCAAGCAAATGGAATATTCCCCCACAAAGTTCCTTTATTTTTACTTAAAATGAAAGGTGGACAATTAATTTAAGACATCCATAAAAAGAAAGGTAAACAATAAATATGAGACGGAGGGATTAATATATTTGAGCATATTTACAAATGTTTATTACTCTTGGTTTTAAACGGAAAGGGATGAAATTTATATTCTTACATCATTGGAGTTAGTTTAATATTGGATTATCATAACACATGGTTCTGACATGCAACATTTCAGATTCCTCAACATTTAAGACGCCTCCAAACATTTTTTTTCCCAAGGCCAAGACTACCTTAACTATTTTGTATTTATTGATAAGGCGTATAAATATTGTAAATCAAAGTGATGCTACGCCCTCCAAATTTTTATTTTTAATTCATCTTCTTAATCATAAGATTTATGTCACTTGTAATCCACTCATTATTTCTTCGCTTCCTTTCTCTACTTGTCATCACATAATTAATAAGATTTTCAAGCACAAACTTTAAAAACAAATATCATGCAAGAAGATGTTCTTGGGGTGAGGATCCTCTTCTATTACTTGAAACTCAAGTTGGCTCTTAAAATTATACTCCATCCGTCCCATAATTATAGTCCATTATTGACTTTTTAAGTCTTTGTTTTGTAACTTTGACCTTATATATTTTTATTTGTGTTATGTATTACTTGATAAAAATTACACCAATAGAAAATACATTTAAAACTCAATCCATTCTTATATTTTGCATCAAGTAATATATAACACAAATAAAAATATTTAAGGTTAAAGTTAAAAACTAAAGACTTCAAAAGTCAACAGTGATTAGTTAAAGCACAATTATAAGCGTGTAAAAACCATTATTTTGTCACGGTTATAGTCGTGTGATAAAGTTGCACAATTATAGATTTGTAGTAATAATTGTTGACTGTTGGTCAATTCAGTGTCCAATGGCCTCTAATTAGATTTAAACATAAATTACATTATGTAATGAAGACTCGCTGGTAATGAAGTCAGCGAGCAACCTTAACGAAGTTCAAGTCAGAGACATCGTCAAGGAGTCGAAGATAACTTAAAGACATACTCGCTAGCTGATATGAAGTCAACTAGTATGTATACAGATTGAAACTGAAGAACAAAGGTTCATCCTGGTTGACAATACCCTGATGAACCTATCAACTTATTGATTCTTCCAACAAAGCATAGCTCGAAATATCTTTTAAGATATTTAGGCGGGACTTATTAAGGTAGCAAAAGAGCGGGATAAAATGCATCTTGGATAAAATCAAATCAAGTACAAGTTGGTGAAATGACAGTGACAATTGGCAGAACTATTCGCTAAAGCATGATTGATATATTTTCAAAAATAAAAGCATTTAATGAAAGTTGTATTTCTCCATTAAATGTTTGACGCGTCTCAATAAGACAATAACCCTCGAGTTGACATCCTCATACTCCCCTATATAAAAAGAATGTTGGTCGAAATAAATACCATCACTTTCATATTTATTGTAAACATTAAAAAGTGCATTTACTCTCTTTAAACTCGTTTTGGTCCTGATCTTATCACCAACCTCAAAGAGTTTACTTGCAAACTTAAACTTTGTTTAAATTTGTTTGGTCAGAGAGCTAAATAATTGTTATTCGATTAAATGTTAAATCCGTATAACACTTTATTATACTTTAAATTATTTTAATAAGAGTTATACGATTGAAAATTTGTATTGTGTAAAGCCGAAGATTTGAGAAGTGCAACAACACTTGCATGTCCAAAAGTAAAAAAGTCACACTTGCAGCCGTGTAGACAATTTGTATAAAACGTCACACTTGCGGGCGTGTAGAAAAAAATTGTTTATAAAAAAAGACGTGGAACACAAATATAGGTAGACCGGTTATTGATTAATTTTTCTAAACAATATTCAATAGTCACCAATTGATAATAATAATAATAAGAGTAAATTACATAGATGGTCCCTGTGGTTTGCCCAAAGTTTCATTCACAGTCCCTGAAAGTTAAAAGTTGCACGGATAGTCCCTATCTTTGAAAAGAATAACACTTATGGTCCCTCCACTTAACTGGTGTTAGTGGCTTCCGTTATCTTTTACACGTTAGTCCCTTTTTGTTAAATATCATTGCATCGTCAGTCCTTTATAATAACGGCCGTTTNACGATTGAAAATTTGTATTGTGTAAAGCCGAAGATTTGAGAAGTGCAACAACACTTGCATGTCCAAAAGTAAAAAAGTCACACTTGCAGCCGTGTAGACAATTTGTATAAAACGTCACACTTGCGGGCGTGTAGAAAAAAATTGTTTATAAAAAAAGACGTGGAACACAAATATAGGTAGACCGGTTATTGATTAATTTTTCTAAACAATATTCAATAGTCACCAATTGATAATAATAATAATAAGAGTAAATTACATAGATGGTCCCTGTGGTTTGCCCAAAGTTTCATTCACAGTCCCTGAAAGTTAAAAGTTGCACGGATAGTCCCTATCTTTGAAAAGAATAACACTTATGGTCCCTCCACTTAACTGGTGTTAGTGGCTTCCGTTATCTTTTACACGTTAGTCCCTTTTTGTTAAATATCATTGCATCGTCAGTCCTTTATAATAACGGCCGTTTATAGTTTGAAGTTTTTCGAATTTTCCTTACGTTTTCATCCGTTTTTATACGTTTTCATGCGTTTTAATCCGTTTTCGTCCGTTTTTATACGATTTCGTCTGTTTTTCTTACGTTTTCATCCGTTCTCACGCGTTTTTATACATTTTCGCTCGTTTTTCTTACGTTATTGTTTGTTTTCCTACGTTTTCATCCGTTTTTATACGTTTTCGCTGGTTTTTATACGTTTTCCTTTATTTTTCTTACATTTTCATACGTTTTTATCCGTTTTTGTCCATTTTTATCCGTATTCAAGCTTCGTATGACTATGCTCAAAACTTTGATCAAGAATCGGAATGGAGAAACGAGGTTGATATTTTGCCTAGATCATTTTCTGTTCAATTTTTATCCGTTTTTATAGGTTTTCATCCGGTTTTATCCGTTTTCGTCTATTTTTATCCGTTTTTGTCCGTAAGCCCCCACCACCACCAATAAAAAAACATTTTTTTTTTCTAAAAAATCAAAAAAAAAATTAGAAAAAAAATTTGAAAAAATTGAAAAAAAAAATCGAACAAAAAAATAATTTTTTTTTTGAAATTTGATTTTTTTTAGAAATTTCGAACAAAAAAAATTGAAAAAAAAAATTTAGAAACTTTTTTTAGAAAAAATTTCGAACAAAAATAATTTTTTTGATTTTTTAGAAAAAAAAAATTGAAAAAATTGAAAAAAAAAATAAAAAATAATTTTTTTTGATTTTCTTAGAAAATTTTTTTGATTTTTTTTCTAATTTTTTTTTTTGATTTTTTAGCAAAAAAAATTGAAAAAAAATTAATTTTTTTTATTGGTGGTGGTGATGGCTTACGGATAAAAATAGACGAAAATGGATAAAACCGGATGAAAACCTATAAAAACGGATAAAAATTGAACAGAAAATGAGCTAGGCAAGATATCAATCTCGTTTCTCCATTCCGATCCTTGATCAAAGTTTTGAGCATAGTCATACTCATCATACGAAGCTTGAATACGGATA
>LBNU01028159.1:39132-69664 GCA_014162995.1 Artemisia annua | reverse complement strand
AAAAACTAGTTACACTTTACTGTGTATGTCAAGCACGCCAAAACCTTATAAAAGTCCTATCTGTGTAAATTTGCCTTTATATTTTAATTTTAACTATATATAAAGAGAAAATACTTACTTTAGACTTAAATGATTAAAAGTGAATAAGGTGTTATGACTAAAAAATAATAAAATATATATATTTTTTAAATTTTGATGTGTTAATTTTAATGGTTTTCAATTTTAAATGTTTGTTTAATATCTTACAAAAATAGTTGAATCATGTTTTAAAAAAGTTTTCATATGTTACTTGCCTTGTGTTGTTGAAACCATATACAATTAAAAAAAATTGCTTTCATTTTTTGTTCCACTAAATGTTATACGTTCTTTGATACAATTTAAAAATTGTTCTTTTAGTTAAACTATCGTAGGTTACACGAAACATTTAATCAAAATTTCACAAGAATTATTAAACTATCGCGATAAAATTTCATTGTTATTGCTATGCATGAATTTCGCCAGGTTTGAATAGTAAGAGTTCAAAGAACATTCAATTTTCAGAAAATTGCAAGATACTAACATTGGTAAAAGTAGTTCTAGAAAGTTGATTCTAAAAGAGACGGGTGGTGTAGTGTGGATTCAGGATACAGTAGCACCAAATACCAACGCTTTATTGAAAAAATCCCAAGTCAACATTAGGCATTCTAATTGATATGTCAAAGATGCTCAAATCATATTTTGAAAATTAAGTTGACAGAAATATAAATTATGAAATTAAGAAAAACAAAACATGGAGTATATTATAGGGTGTTTGGGATTGTTTATTTTTTCAGTTTTTTTGTTTATCTTCTTTTTTTTTAGCAGAAAAAATTATTTTCATCCAAACACTTTCACAAGCAAGTTGATTATTTCGTGTTTCTAATCTAGTATTGAACGTGTCAGGCAGCCCGCGCGTTGCGACGGGTGTTTGACATAAGTTTTTATCCTCATAAAACCATTATAAATATTAGGGCTAATTCTATAAAAGACATTATAGTTGTCAAAAAATCATTTTCATAATAGGGAACTAAAATAATACTTTTGTGAACACTAATGTTGACACTTTTGTCTTTCTGTAAGTAGTATGACCATTTTACCCTTCCAAATTACATAAATGGTCCTTGTGGCTTTGCGAAAATTGCATCCACCGTCCCTGGGCTAAATTACATAAATGGTCCCAGTCGTTTGGAGAAAATTGCGTCCACCGTCCATATTCTTTTTTCCGATTTTTTTTCCAATTTTTTTCGAAATTATTTTTTTTTCAAAATTTTTCCGAAATAATTTTTTTTAGAAATTTTTTTTCATGACATGTGAAAAAAATGATTTTTCTTCAAAATATTTTCTAATAATTTTTTTTTGATAAAAAATTTCACTTGTGACAAAAAAAATTTTTGAAAAGTTGAATAAAAAACAGATGAAAACGTATAAGACGGACTAAAACGTATAAAAACGTCGATTAAAACATTGTAAAAATGTATATGAAAACGTAACGGATCCAAAAAAAGATATTAGGGACTGTGGATACAATTTTCGCTTAACCAGGGGACCATTTATGTTGAATCTAACACCCTTGATAGATCTTGTAGCTCTCGTTGATCGTTAGCAGTGTCTATGTAATCACAAACACTCTAATAGAGAATCTCCAAAGCTTGTATTCTAATGCGGAAAACAAATACAAACTGAAACAATGAATACTAAGAACACTTGATCCTCTATGGATCTTTTATATATTAAGAACTTGTTTTCTCAAAACGTACATAGAACATAAACTTGTGTTCCTTTTATAGAGAAGGAACCCTAACCCTAAACCGTTTCACAAGAAACGTATATTCTATAAACTCTAAACAATATGCATTATCTTTTCCTAATATTACTCATGCATATCCTAACTATATTACAAAATACGCGGTTTAACTCTATCCGCAGTAACTAAATATACTGAAGCTTAGCCTTCAGCAGAAACACTTATTCAGTAGAATCCATCTCTTCAGCAGATTCTATCAGCAGCTACCATCAGCAGAATTCTCACTTAGCAGAATTCCCAACAATTTATGTAATTTCCCTAGGGACGGTGGATGCAATTTTCAATTGTAAAATGGTAATCACATAATATTTTTTTTATCTTTAATACTCACACGAAGACAAAAATGTCAACATTAGCAGCTACCATCAGCAGAATTCTCACTTAGCAGAATTCCCAACAATTTATGTAATTTCCCTAGGGACAGTGGATGCAATTTTCAATTGTAAAATGGTAATCACATAATATTTTTTTTATCTTTAATACTCACACGAAGACAAAAATGTCAACATTAGTGTTCAAAAGAGTTTTTTTTTTTTCGCTACTCTAAAGATGATTTTTTGACAACTATGATGTTTTTTTTAAGGAATGTGTAGGACCGAAAATATACAAGATTTATGTGGTTCGGGAGGTCTAGGTTGATCAAAGATGATGAAAGTTTTCATCTTTTTAGTGAGAGAAAGTAGTGAGAGGGTGGAGAAGAAAAGGAAACTTTATTAAATAAATGAAACAATACAATACACCTAATGCTTAACCACACCCCTCATGGAGAGTCATGAGGGGTATTTATAGGCTCTACACATTACAAGTTTGCCAAATGTACATAAGTAGTCCCTAATGGCACAACTTGCTACATATCTAGTCCAATTCACTTGTGTGACGTTATCTTTATAAAAAAGCAAGGCTAACAATCTCCCTCCAAGATATCGTCACACGTGAATGGTTACAATGAGACCTATAAATACATTAAAAATGTAAAAGTACAACAATAGTAAACTATGTTGATCTTGTTGAAGCGCAGAGTCTCTGTAGTCTAGATATTTAGGCAGACTTGAAGTTCTCTCATCCGACGAACTCGGCATTTGATCTTCGGCACAAAGGCACAAATTTACATTGCTCTGAACTTCAACTGTAATGGTCTAGTTAGGTTATTACTCCCTCCTAACTAGCGAGCCGTTTTTTCTTTCATCTGCTCCCTCCTGAACTGACAACTCTCTTCTCATCTCGCAACGGATAAGGTAGATACTAATGAGTTTGCACCATGGTTGTCGTTCTGGGAGCTTCATTACAACATAACTCACATAACATTGCAAAGAAGGTTGGTAATACGCTCCGATGAACACATACACATACTTGGTACATTAAGCACAATTCCCTCGATCAACCAACGTACTGAAGATGAAACACTACTTCTTATGGCATGTTCTTCTCCCTCCTGATGGTTGCGAGTTATCGGAATCATCATAATCTTGTGTACATGCCATTATTACCCGTACTTTACACTTTTGATGCAATGTAGATAGACCATGAAAGCATATTTTGTGAGTATATGTCGCAAAAGTATATACTCTCAATACTATTCTCTCAAATCAACCTTTAAACGAACCTCCTTTGAATTCACCGGCTAATAGTAATGACCACATATGGAGACAACCCGATATGGCCAACTTGAAAATGAAGTAAACATCCCATCTTGTGACTTAATGCTTGTACGATAGATGTGACTTAATACCTATACTGAGCACTACAACGTTACTCCTTTAAGTATGAGGTGCACGAAATATTCGCTGCTTGAACAATCCACTGCTTCCGTGACACTGAGTACTACAACGTAACTCCTTAAAGTGATAGTTATACTGTGAGCACTACAACGTAACTCCTTACATCAGTAATAACTAGATTGTCAAGTCTGAATTACTAATTTGCGCAGACAAGTTATCTTCAATAGTCGTGCATCCAACCACCCCTAGACTTTGAGATAAAATAAGTACACATTTTGAAATGCCACTTCAAAATCAAATCAATAATACCGTGCAAAAACCCCGTAGTCATTTTTCTTAAACATAACAATTCTAGCCGTGAAATAATGTATCCCCGTGAAATTCGTCAACCAAAATACCACTCTTAACCAATATTAAAAAACTGCATCCAATATTTTGTAACAACAAATGTGAGGATAACAATTTCTTTTCTTTATAAGTCCATTTCAGCCAAATGATAGAAAACGTATGTATCTAAAGAGAATTCAGATAACACATTTTTGTTCCAGCCCAAAGATCCATATGCGTATAATCCACGAGCCCAATATTCATCCAATCCAGAAATCCACAACTGATGATAAATCTTGGCCCAATATCTAACCTTTAACGCACCCTAATAAGTAGCGTATTATGATCAGTCTTACAACCCTAATCACACTTCATACTTTTCATCCGCCTACAACACACTTCCTCTCTCTCACCAAACCTGTTATATCTTCATCAAATCAAATCACATCTCCATCTAATCTCAGCTCATCACCCAATCATCGACAATCCAAACATGACAACCTTTTCGTTTGTCTTATACCACGAATGAAGAACACCACAGTTTTGGATGCAAGATCTTAACACGTGTCTCAAGTAGGTGATGTTGTTGTGATGTTTTATAACGAACCAAAGAAAAAAGAAATAACAGCTTTGTTATTTTCTTTATCTTACTGTTTCGAACATATAATGAAGCTAGGCTTCACAATTACAGATCGATGATGGGTTTTATTTCGTGATTGAATGACCTTCAAAGGTCTGATATGCTTTTAGTAACACACGAAAAAATCTGAGATCTAGTTGGTTGTTTTATTTTTCTTTTCGGTTTGATTCGTGTGGAAGTGGAAGTGAGGGTCTTGAGGTTGAGTCTAGATTTAGGATATGGTTATGGTGGATTTGATTGGCTGTGGTAGCTTCTGCTTCTATTCTTTTTACTTATTAACCTT
The DNA here is from genome assembly GCA_014162995.1 of Artemisia annua. Classification (NCBI taxonomy): domain Eukaryota; kingdom Viridiplantae; phylum Streptophyta; class Magnoliopsida; order Asterales; family Asteraceae; genus Artemisia; species Artemisia annua. The sequence goes on along the minus strand of LBNU01028159.1, from coordinate 64,874 downwards.
GGACCGATGATGTTTAACTGAGGTCAACGTGAGTTTTGGTATATGGTTTATGGTCAAGATCTGCTTCTCATCTTCTTCATTACTTTTGCTTTTGATTTCGAAACGTTGCTTGCAAAAAAGATTGCGATAAGTTGTCAAAAAGATTTCGATAATCTGTCACTTTATCGAGAACGTTACCAACTTATCGAAAATATAACTTTATCGAAAACGTGGCTTGTCGAGATCATGGTTATCGAGATCTTGATTTGTCGAAAATGTGATTTCGATAAATTAGGGTCTTGGGATTTCGATACCAAGTTATCTCGATAAATCAGGGCTAAACTATCTTGAAAATTTACATTCTCGATAATTTAGGGTCTTATGATTTCGAAAATTTCTTATACATGAAATTTCGATTTTTTCGGCGAGATTCCGACCAAAATAAATTCTGACCAGCCATATTCCCAGTTTCCGATGAGACTTTTGATGAGTTTTGACCTTTTTGACCATTTTTATTTCACGGATGGTACACAAAAGTCTATATGATATACATTAACTGATTGGACATAAATGACACAAAACATATTTGTATAAAACTTGATAAAGTGTAAGACTTTTATGTTTATGACCACATTGGATACAAGAAATATATGTATAAAACTGCTATAAAATTGTACCCATAAAAGATAAGAATTTTTTTTTTCAGATCCGAAAAAATAGTACAAAAACAGCTTCAAAACATAGATTCGAACCACAAAAATCAATAAGTAAACAACCTGGCTCGTTATACCAATTGTAGGATTGAAAAGATATAAGATTTATGTGGTTCAGGAGGTCTTGGTTGATCAAACATGGTGAAAGTATACATGTTTCTAGTGAGAGAAAGTAGAGAGAGGGTGGAGAAAATAAGGAAACTTTTATTAAATGAAAACAATACAAAACACCTAACACTTTCCCACACCCCTCATGGAGAGTCATGAGGGGTATTTATAGGCTCTACACATTACAAGTTTGCCAAATGTACATAAGTAGTCCCTAATGGCACAACTTGCTACATATCTAGTCCAATTCACTTGTGTGACGTTATCTTTATAAAAAAGCAAGGTTAACAATATGTGTAATAAGTGTAAAAGTGAAGAAACAAAATTATCACTTAAAAAAAATACAAAAACTTGTATGAATAAATGAAAAAAAAATAAGTAACTAAAACTTTTTTTTTTAATTATTATTATTATTATTATTATTATTATTATTTTAACTTTGCGTTAAAGTATATGTGTAATAAAGGTAAAAGTAAAGAAACAAAATTATCACTTTACAAAAAAACAGAAAAAGGAGAAAAAAAAATACAAAAACTTGTATGAATAAATGGGAAAAAAAAGTAAATAAAACTTTTTTCTTAACATTGGGTTAAAGTACATTTTTAATAAGTGTAAAAGTGAAGAAATAAAATTATCAATAAAAAAATAAAAAATACAAAAACTTGTATGAATAAATGAAAAAAAAAAGAAAAAAAAAAGAAAAAAAGAAAAAGAAAAGTAAATAGAACTTTTTTCTAAACGATGCGTTAAAGTATATGTATAATAAATGTAAAAGGGAAGAAACAAAATTATCACTTTAAAGTATATGTATAATAAGTGTAAAAGTGATCATATTACGTACATTCNAAATGACACAAAACAGATTTGTATAAAACTTGATAAAGTATAAGACTTTTATGTTTATGACCACATTGGATACAAGAAATATATGTATAAAACTGCTATAAAATTGTACCCATAAAAGATAAGTTTTTTTTTTTTTTTTTTTTTCAGATCCGAAAAAATAGTACAAAAACAGCTTCAAAACATAGATTTGAACCACAAAAATCAATAAGTAAACAACCTGGCTCGTTATACCAATTGTAGGACCGAAAATATACAAGATTTATGTGGTTCGGGAGGTCTAGGTTGATCAAAGATGATGAAAGTTTTCATCTTTTTAGTGAGAGAAAGTAGTGAGAGGGTGGAGAAGAAAAGGAAACTTTATTAAATAAATGAAACAATACAATACACCTAATGCTTAACCACACCACTCATGGAGAGTCATGAGGGGTATTTATAGGCTCTCCACATTACAAGTTTGCCAAATGTACATAAGTAGTCCCTAATGGCACAACTTGCTACATATCTAGTCCAATTCACTTGTGTGACGTTATCTTTATAAAAAAAGCAAGGCTAACCAAATGAGCCCTAAATATAATTATATGAAGAATCAAACGGCGGCGTTTTAATTCATTCAACTAAAATGTAGCATCTATAGGACTCTTGATATCATCAAATTTACCCGATATTTTATATATCAAATTCCCGTGTTTATTGCCTCATTTATATTAATATGGTACTTAATTTGTTCATATTCGTTCATATTTGTATTTCAGGTTAATTGAGGCTTTGGAATAAAAAAGATACAAGAAAAGGCCGAAAAAGACAAAATTATATATAGCTACGGCGTAGTGACATGATTGACTTACGCCGTAGCATGAAGGCCATGGAATTTTCTAAGTCTGAAGAAAACAACGTCGTAGCTAGTCATAGAGTTACGGCGTAGAAGTGTTAACGAGAGTTCTACGGGCGTAGTCACTCTTTAGGCTACGCCGTTGATGACATCAAATAATCCTGATATTTAAGTGTCAATTTCCCCCTATTATGCTCATTTATATTACTAATTATGTGGTTATATACTCTGATTCTTTTATATTTTGTATCCAGGTTACAAATGAGCATAGGAGCTAAAGAGACGAGGAAAATGGAAAGAATGTGCCAAGACAAGCAAATTCAAGTATGCTGAAGGAAGCTACGGCGTAACATCATCTCTCAATTACGCCGTAGCATGGAGTTTAACTATGAAGACCAAAGTCAACGCGGACCAAGAGTTACGGCGTAACCAAATATGTGGTTTACTCCGTAAACTATTCAAGACTTGAAGAATCTTCAGAATGAAAGACTATGCCATAACATAACTCTGGAGTTACGGCGTAGCAACGTGTACGAGAGTAGTCCAAGCTCATTTCTCAACTTACGGCGTAGAGCTATTTTGTGACTACGGCGTAACCATGACTACGAAAGAAATCTCAGATGCAGAATATATCTACGGCGTAGAACATTCGAAGACTACGACATAGAAGAAACCCTAATATTGAAGTTACGGCGTAGCAATTCATCAACTACGCCGTAACAACCAGATATGGATAAGATTTCATTAGCTACGGTGTAAAACTTTTCTCAGCTACGCCGTAGCTCTGATCGGGCCTATAAATACAACCCTAATTTCTGCATTTTGGGATACCACTTTCTCACACACAAATTCAGAGATCGTTGGGAGCTTTTAGGAGGCCTTTCTACGGCAGCATACGGAGGCTTTCCAAGGGAGAAATCACGCTTTGTTCCATAAGTTTTAGTATTTCATATTTCATTTTACATTTTGAACTCATGTTTTGTATTATCATTATTTCGAGTGTTCAATTCAATATGATCGGCTAAGCACCTCTGGTGCTAGCCTAGTTATGATTCCTATATTGTTTTAATCATGTTTTCGTACTTTTCTTAGATGCTTTTACGTGTGTGCATGCTTAGTTTATCTTGAGAACCTCTAATTTCGGTAGTTTTGAGATGCGGTTGTATCCGTTACGCTAGCTTAAATTGAATTAAGACCCCAATTTAGTTAGTAGGCTAGAAGAATTGACCATAGGACACTAGCCTGATGGATTGCGAGGAAATGGGAGGGATGACAACTGACCATACTGCCTTGTGTGCGAATTGACTATAGGATCACCTTCCGATGTTTGATGAACTTAAGAAGTTAGAGAAATGGCCTATGATCGTGACAAAGGGCCATTAAAGATAAGTCTAGCATGTAGTGGCACTTAATGACTCAAACCTATCTACCGTACGTGGGCTTACTAGCATGGGGTAGTGCCTGTGGTTCCTGGCAGGATTCGGGGGAGATAGGCTAGGGAACTTGACCATATGCACCTAGTGAGATATGTCCGCCCCACCTAAAGCATGAGATTAGTTTAATAGGGAACATGACCATAAGCGATTTAGGATGAGTAATTAGGTTAGCACACTTCTCTCTTACTGCTCACAACTCTACTTCATTTGCTTTCTGTTTTTAGTTTCATTTCAATACAAACAATTAATCAATCATTTCTGTTATTTAGTGACATTAGGCTTAGACATAGTCCGCACCACATAGATCTTGGGACGACCTCGGAGTTACCATTACTAGCCTACACACGACCGGATTCTCTGTCCGTTAGTGCATAAGGGTAGACCATAGGTAAAACGAGAACTATAAATATTAAAACCTGGTTAGTAAAACCTGCATCAAGTTTTTGGCGCCGCTGCCGGGGAGCTATAATAGGATTCTTTTTTAAGTTTTCTTTAAATTTTTATTTTGTTTTTCTAATATTTTTTTGTTTAAAGTTTAAGGAATCATGGAAGTAATCGACATTGATACGTTGACTTTGGAAGAGTACCTTGCTATGACTAGGGACGAGCAAGGACCGGGCCTTGTAAGGCCAATGATTGGAGCGGATGTTCAATTTGAGATCAAACCGTAGTTTATGAGAGAATTAAGATAGAAACCATTTGCTGGACTCATGACGGAAGATGCTTATGAGCACGTGGAGAATGTGCTCTACATTACTATCCTCTTCAACATTCCAGGTGTTTATCACGATGCAATCATGCTCCGAGTATTTCCTATGACACTTTCTGGAGCCGCAAGAAGATGGGTTGATAGGTTGCCTTGCAGAACCATCAACACTTGGAATCTCCTTAAAAAGAGTTTTATTCAACGTTTTTGCCCTCCCTCTCGGACAGCAAAACAACTAGAGGAGATCCATAATTTCAGATAAGAAGCTGACGAGACATTGTACCAAGCTTGGGACAGATACAATGATCTCTTATACAGGTGCCCGACACATGACTTGAACAATCAACAGAAGGTAAACATATTTTACAAGGGCATTAACATCGCAACAACACAGATGATCGATTCCCAAGGACCTATTCCGGGAATGACCTCTGCTCAAGCCCTTGATGTAATTCAAGACATGGCCGACCACTCTCAAAAGTGGCACGATGGAGGTAGCACCAGAAGTAATGGGGTAGAATTGGAAGGTATGAACGCTCTTACTAACAAACTTGAGAATCTAGGCAGGATAATGAAGAAACTCAAGGAAAACATTCATGCCAGCAAAGTTGGATGCGATATTTGCGAAGGGGCCTGATGTAGGATATAGTATATATAAGACCTTTTGACCGAGAAATAGTCAAAGAGAGTCAAACCGGGAGTATGTGATATCCCCGGGTCGTGTCAGTGTGAGGTGTGAAATGTGAAGTCGAAAACGTTGTATGATCGGATGAATTGAATGAGATATCAAGAGAATTTGAGATTTCTAAACTAAATGCAACAAATAACTCAAGTAAATAAACACGAAAAGCACGTAAATCACAAATAAGCTAAAACGTAATCTAAACCTAAAACCGTAACGCGTAAACCTAAAAACGTAATTAAAAGGAAAATTACTAATTTAACTAGAAATTTAAATTTAAAAATTAAAAACTATTTTAAAAGTTTAAAATTTGGTAAACGTAACTTGAAATTTTGAAAAACGTAACTAAAAACAAAAACGGCCCGTTACCGGGCTAGGTAACGGGCTAAAACGTAAAAATTTTGAAATAAAGGGCCTACGGGTGTCAAACTAATTTTCCGACGTAGCTAATGATAAAAAAAAATTAAAAAAAGAAAAACAATTTTTTTATTTTTTTTATTATTTTTTTTTTACTTTTATATTTTTTTATTATGAATTAAAAATTAAAATAACTAAATAAATGCTTTAAAAAAAGAATAAAACTTTTTGGAGAATTATGAGATTGTTATGGGAACTCTATTATACTATGAATATGCTAGGAAAAATAAAAAGTTGGGATAAGCAGTTAAAATAAGTACAGAATAAGCAATGATAAAAGCTGAAATACATGATAAGCAAATAAACCAATAATACTATATATATTAATCTATGTAATTCCTAACAAACAAACACACTAGAGCAGCTGGTAGAGGGGATTTGTTTGTGGTCTGTTGGTGTAACCTTGTGACCCAGGTTCGAACCTGGTCACACCCCTGTTTTGTAAAACACATTTTTTTTGAACTTTTTTGGAACTTTTATTGCTCAAGATTGTTAAAAACATAAACATAAGCAAATTCTAAAACTATAATATTTTCTAAAAAGCAATAAACAAGCAGATTCAAAGGTAAAATATGAGCAGTTGGGAATAAAAGCTTAAACTAAGGGATTTGGAATCACTAAAAGCTAATAAAGAGGCTGCACAAGCTAAACTAAGGGAAAGTAAATCTAAAGGAACACTAAGGGAACCTAAATGAGCTAAAAGGAGCAGCGATAAGCAAGTGAATAAGTCTAAAAAGCATTGAAATAACACAAACTATCCTAAGGCTGCAGAAAAGTGGGCTAAAGGGGCTGAAATGGCTGTAAAAAGCTGTAAAAAATTCCTAAAAATAAACTAAAAATATAGACAACTAGATATGCTACTGAACAAGGACCATATTATTTTTTAGAGCAAAAGACCTAAAATTGAAGAAATTAAAAATCAAAAACTGCAGGCTGCTGGGCTAATTTTTTGACAGCAAAACAATGAAAAAAATGGGTGGTTTTGAGAATTTTGACCTACAAACCTAAGATACCAGATTTTGCACAAGTTTACTAACATACATAGAACTAGTTTAAAGTGAAAGATAAAACTAAAAGTGCGTAAACCTATATCTACCTAGTTTCTAACCAAAATCAGTTAAGAATAATTTTTTTTTTGGGAAAACACTTAAGAAAGCTTGAAAACTCTTTGAAATTGGTAAAACTTGATGTAAAACAACTAAATTAAGTGAAATATGGATAATGGAATTTGAAAACTAGGACAAAATAGTTTTTAACTTAAAAATAACTCTTGTGCCAAACACCCCTTTACAAGGGTGTTGTTTGATTTTTCAAAGGGAAATGCAGATTTTTGAACTAACCTTGAAAGAGACTTTAAATTAAGCTACATCTACACTAAATGAGCATGAATAAACAGTAAACAAACCATGAATTAAGCTGATAAGCTAAAACTATATTTTTTTTTCTTTTCTTTTTTTTTTCTTTGAAAACTTGAAGGAAATAGTTTTTGAACAGGAAAAGTAAGACCACAAGCTCACAGTAACCTATTTGAGCTTGTGTGAGCTTAAAAACAATGAATGAGCTTAAAAAGAAATACTTGAATTGTAAAGCAATAGAGATTAGTACTAAATGAACTTTGACAGTAAAAGAAAACTTTAAAATTTCATTAACTTGAACTAAAAAAAAAGTACAAAAGCTTAAACAAAATTATACTAAGACTATAAATTAACTACCCTACTGATTAAAACCTACTCCTAATTTTCTATCCTACTCCTACTCTACTGCCTCATATCAAATGGCTACATGTTCAATTTATACAACTGAGCTAGGGTCCCTTTTGGTCTTGTCTTCTAGCTGTTGTGTTTTCTCAGTGAGTAGGATGAACTTTGGACCACTTTGTGCTTCTTTGCATCAATCTTGGCCATAGGATACAACTTGGTGCCCACTCCTTGATTTATCAGCCGTTGATGGATTGGTGCTCAATTGGATTGCCAAGGTGGCATGGGGTGAAGGAACATAGACATGTGAAGGGCTTTGGCTTGTTATGTTGGTGATACATAGGTGGAAAGGGACAGACTTGGCTGTTGTGGTTTAGGCGGGAAAAGGTTTTGGTGTTAGTTTGACTCTGTTTGGTCAAAGTGGGTATTACGGGTTAAGGTGATTTGTGTCACTAGGTTTGTGTAAGTGTGAGTTTGTTGGGTTGAGTTGTCTTTGGCAATGGTAAAGGGCTGAGGGTTATATGGGTTGTGATGGGTAAATGGGTTTTGGGATTAGATATTATCATATTAGCTTAGTGTTAGTTTTATGTAAAAATAAAAGTAACTAATAAAAACTGTATTTGTAAAATTATTTTTTGTAGTTTTTTTTAAGTAATAATAATAATAATAATAATAATAATAATAATAATAATAATAATAATAATAATAATAATAATAATAATAATAATAATAATAATAATAATAATAATAATAATAATAATAATAATAATAATAATAATAATAATAATAATAATAATATAAAAAGTAAACTTAGTAAAAGTTTTTGACAAAATAATAAAAGTTTTTAACAAAATAATAAACGGTTTTGTCAAAATGTTTTTGGTTTTTTTTATTTTGGAAAATGGTTTAAGGTTTTGAAAATGATTTTGCATTTAAGTATCGGGATAAATGGTAAATTGGGAACTTAGGTGTCGGGTGAGGGTATTTTGGGAATTTGGTCTTTGATAAGGGGTGATTTGGGAAGTTATGGGTTTTGGTTAGGTTTTCCATGTCTCGCCCCATGTCACGTACCCGGGATTGACTTCGGCTTTGACTTTTTGTCCTTTTCTTCAAAATAGTGTCGAGTCGCTCCGGTTAATGCTCCAATTTGCTCCGCTTTCCCATCCAAGCTCGGTTTTGCTCACTTTTGCCTTGTTTTCAATCCATTTGTACCTGAAACACACAAAAACACATTCCAAAGATATTTGTGATATTATATGGTCTTTTCGGGTGTTTTTGGTCATTTTTGTCTGTTAAATGAGGTAAAGTATATGTGTAAATAGGCACATATCAGGGCCCACCTCGCAAAAGATTGCCCATTAAGCGAAGAAGATAAAAAGGTCGAGGAAGTCAAATATGGGGATGGAAGACCTTATCAGGGTAATGGTAACGGATACCGAATGGGAACACAAGGATTCAATTCCCAATTCAACAACCGGCCAACATATGGTGAGAGAAGACCCTCCCTAGAAGAAACCATCAGCAAATTCTTGGAAGAGTCGGCTAAAAGAGAAACCGAAAGAGGGATTTGGCTAAAAAGTTTTCAAGAGGGAACGAAAGCTAATTTGAAATCTCATGATGAGACTTTAAAGAACCTTGAAGCTAAGATAGAATTGCTATCAAAAGATGTGCAGGAACAAATGGTGATCGAGAAAGCTAAAGTTTGTGTTGCTATACCCTCGATCAAGGAACATATTGAGACTATCCCCGAAAAATCTGTGGAGTTACGCCGTAACATTAGCCAGAAGTTACGGCGTAACGAAGGACCAGACGAAGAAACAGTTGGCAGTTCCAGGGAAAGTACTCCGAGAAACAAAGAAGAATTAAAAATTGTTACTAGCAAAACCCACTTACAGCATAGGAACCTAACTAAGGTTCCATGTAATCTTGAAAATAGATACCATTGGTGCGTTGCTATTCCCGCTGATAACCAGTGGTCTTATGACCTATGGCCTTCATGCAACCCGAATAATGAGCTTTGTGATGAAGGTGGTAATAAAGAAAGATTGAAAGTAACAAACATTTGTGGACATCGCCTCTCGATCAGTTCAGAAGAATTTAAAATGGAAGGGAATAAATCTTTCGACGCATGGGTGCATATAGTTTATAGGAACGTTGATATAGATAAAAAGTTTGAAATATGGGCTGAAGTAAACTGCATCGACGATGACGACTTACCAATTGATAGAAATGGATACCCAAGTAAAAAAGGTAGAGAAGTAAATCATGTCACCAATGATGATCCACCCCCCATTAAGAAAACCAACAGTCCACTAAAAAAAGAAGGGAGTGAAAACGAGGTAGGCATGGAACATTGGTGCGAAAGAATCAGAATTAGTAACAACGATGGAGAGTCTTTTTGGGCATCATGTGACCCCTATGGGGATGAGTGCAACTGTGGAAGCAGTAAAGAACGGATTGGAGATATGTCCTATCACTGGAGGTCCACCAATGATAGCAAAAGATGCGAGTTACCATGGGTCGACAGATTAAGTTTTAATGATTGGGTAAAAATCAAATATGGTAAAGTTGACTACTTGACTAAGGAGAAGATTTGGCAGGAACATACAAGAAGCATGGACGAGGAAGAGCATGAGAATTCCAATGAAGATCTTTGTGAGGCTTGCGAGGCGAGTCCGAATGACGATCGAGATCAGCAAATCTTTGATCTAATAAAAGACAAGCTGGATGACAAATGGTACAAGGGAACGGAATCGGATGATGATGATGATGATCTTGACGGAATGGTAGAATACCTTGATCTCCAAGGATACGACGAATTCACCAATTTGGACGATGAAGCTTATGAGCAACGCCGGTTTAAGTTGCTCGGGATCCCGTACAAGAAACCTCTGCCCATTCATGCTGAAACATTCGAGGTTACTAGACATTCAATCGGTCCCGATGAGAAGTTCACTAAGATTGTCAGCCAAGAGAAAAAGGAGTTCTCGCGAACATCCGCGAATGTAGCATGGATCCGCCAGAATTTGATGAAGGAGATGGACGAACTTGGACAACTTCGCCGACCTCCCACATGATCACCCGTGGGAATGAGTCTAACTTAAAGACTCGATAATAAACAAAAGTCCTTTTACGGGAGACAACCCATATTATCCTTTTCTTTATTTTTGTTGGTTTCTATGTTTGTTTGATATTTTTGCAGGAATTAGAGCATGGAGAAGCGAGAAAATCTGTTTACTGCAGAAACTGATACTCTCGGATCAGCAGTTACGGCGTAACCCAGTCTTACGACTACGCCGTAACCACCCTTACGTAGCTGATAAGTCCAGGTTTTGCACTAACTACGGCGTAGCTCAATTCCATGACTATGCCGTAACACCTTTCTGAGGTGTATTCTTCAATTATTTTCAAACATACCAAAATTGTATTAGTAACTAAATGAACTTTGTGGGTATGTTCCCTGTAAGCCCTCACGAGACTAAACTAGTCCACTTGGGACACCAAGTGGTTTAAAAGGCTTGTTGCATACGCTAAATGCAATCGTGATTCCTATGAAAGTGAGTAAGAATTCTTCTTGTTTTTCATTTTATTTTTATAGATTTATGCTTGTGGTAGTGTCGTGATTTCAGGGATATGGAGTTTGCTCATGAAAGCTGGCCGAAGGCACGAAGATTTCTCGTGATCCTTCTTTCATGTATGGAGCAAATTTCAGGGAAGTTCTCGCTCTAATTCTACCTTCTCTTCACAACTTCTTAATTCTTAGTACAAAAGGGACTTTGTTCATTTCAAGTGGGGGGACGGGAGTAGAATTATCTTGAACTTTAGTTTGTCCTCATTTTTCTAGTTTATTTTGAAAATTTTTGCCATTTTTAAACTTTTGACATGTTTTTCTTAACCGAACTAGAATAGACCTTAGCCGAACACATTTAACCCTTGAATTAATATGGTGAGGTTTAGGCTATTCAGTTTCACCCTGTTTACCCAAATCCACCTAAATATTGAGTGTGCCGGTAGTTTTGTAAACTTTAGAACTTGGCTTTTACATTATTTCGAGACCATAGACGAGTAATGTGCTAGACACATTTGGAAGGGACAATTTTAGAAGGCAATGTTTTAGGATTATCACCCAAAATAGCCGTATATGTGTGTGTTTATCGATTAGTCACATCGACTTCTCGACCCCCGTGTAAACCTATTTTTGCACTCATTTTTAGTGCAAGATACCCCTAGTACACCCTTTTGAGCCTTTCCTTTCGTTTCACACCCAATATATATTGTTTCGATACACCATTACACCTTAGCCTACCGTGTAGTCTAGTCTATGATTGGGAAATCATTGTTTGCCCTGGTTCGAGGTCTAAATGGAAGAATTCGAGAATCACGTCTGCATCAAAGACGTATCAATAAAGATCATTTGAAGACCCCCATATTCTCATGTATTGTTCATCTCAAGTGGGGGGATGTATAGTTTGTGTGGAAAACTAGAAGGGGGGTTGAATAGTTTACCTGTTTTTAGCTTAATTATCTTTTGAAAATTTCCGTGTAATCAAAGATCTAAACTAAAGACAATATGTAATATGCAAAGATAAAGAAAGAAACGATCAAACCACAACACAAGTGTTTATCGTGGTTCGGCTACAAGGACTCTTTTTCCTTGCCATACTCCATGCCCCGAGTATCCAACTCGAGAGTTTCTTTCACTAGTCAACAAGCTCCTTTCATAGGCGGAGAAAACCTTACACGTCGCTTACACAAGATTACCGACACAAAGCTAGATGTCGAGTTCTTTTACAAGGGTACAACCACTCCCATCACACTATGTATTTTAAGGCCTAAAATACTAACCGATCACAACTGAATATACACAATCAAGTGAAGTATAAACTACACGAAGTCTATACAATGCTAAGCTAACAAGTCTTGCAACGTTGTGTTGAATACTTGTAACTTTGCTATGAACTTGTGAACTTCTTTGCTATAAGAGAGCTTCACACAAATGAAAATGTTAATGGGTTAGATGAATTATGTATGTGTAAAATGTAATAAGAAGTGATAGGTGAATTCTTGCAAGTGGCTTGGTATTTATAGCTAAACCAACCAGCAGCCTGGCGAATACGGCGGAACCAAAGAATGGGTTCCGCCCATATAACCCGAAGGTTCCGCCAGGTCTGACAGGTAAACTTGCAAGAAATCTTTCCATATCAAGCAATGTCACATCAAGTTATTTCTAGTCAAACACACAAGGTAGATTGAGTAAAAGACCTTCTAAAATGTGTAAGAGGTCTTATGGAAAGTCAAACACTCAAGCTTTCCATAAATGCACATGATGTGATGTTTACATTTTTCTATTTTAAGGAATATGAAAAATGTTTTGTTTTATATGAAATGTAAATGTAGCAAAAGTCTATATGAAATAAAGTCTAGTTATGCAAGACTTAAACCATAATCATGTTTTACTTAAAACTAAATTTTACACTTTGTCGTTAACAAAACTTAGCAAAGATCGTAAAATATAAATAACGTTTTTAGACGATATTTGTATTAACAATCTCCCCATTTTTGTTGATGACAAAACATAAACTTTGTTTTTAAGTAAATCACTAATTTTAGTGTTAAGTCTTTAAAAGTTTATATCTAAACTTGTTTTACTTAATTGATTAAAATCATTTTAAGTTATTAGAAGTTTTAGATATATTTTCTCTCCCCTTTTGTCGAAACAAAAAAAAAAAGAAGAGTTGCGAAGCGGAATGATGCAAATGCTCCCCCTTGGACAATACTCCCCCTAAAAGGAGTGCCAAGTTAGGAAACATGGATTTTGAACCTACAACAAAAGAGTTAGTTGGCGACAATGACATACGAGAAATCGTGTTATCACAACATAATATGAGAATACAAGTAATCACAACTCATATATGATCAACCAAAATGCAAACAAGATAGTAGAAAAGATGTCATTCCAAGTAAAATTGGACTTTTCAAAAGTCAAAGACAAGAAATGAAAAATTCCATCCTACTTCTAGAAAAAAATAAAAAATAATAAAAAAATAATAAAGATAGAAAATAAAATCCTACATCTATAAATGGAAGTCTCCCAACATTTTCCTTAATAGGGCAAAGGCCTCCAAACATGCTCTAGGATTAGTTTGGGTGAGAAAGAGCATCCCAACGCTCAAGAATGTGTTTTAGAGCAAAGCGGGTTTCATCATGGACTTGGTGAAGCAACATTTTGATGCTTTAACCTATTTTGACCATATGCTCACATTGTGAGCAACCATGGTGAGGATTGGGTGGTAATGGGACATTTGATGATGGTGGTGATGGTGGGATGTTGTTGGTTTCTCGAGTGGAGGATGGGTTTGGAATGGAGTCAAGCAAGGTGGTTTGAATTTCCATTGCTTGATGGAGGTGATTTTCTACCATGCTTTGAATTTCCTCATAAGAGGGAAAGAAGGGCTCAAAGGATTGGGATTGGGAATTTTGTTGAGTTGGGTGATCATGGTGTCCAAAGTTTGGTTCTCCATAGAGAGGACCATGAATGTCTTTGAAGAGTGGGTGAAACAACAATGGTTTGGGTTGGTTGAAGGCTTGTTGTTGTGGTGGATTTTGATCAAAAGGCTCATTGGGCTCAAACAATGGCCTTGGTTTTTCATTTGTCGTTTGTTCAATTGAATCAAACGAGTGCAAAGGAGGTGGATTGGTTGATCTTGGTGGAAGATCATCAAGATCTTCTACAAAAGGATGTGGTGATGTTGGTGGAGACCCAAATAGCTCCATTGGTTCAAGTTTAGGTAATTTTGGTGGTGATGGAGACTTGGATGGTTGGGTTGGTGCGGGTGGTGGACTTGGATCAATGGGTGTCTCGGTTGGTGGTGGAGTGTTGAGCTCATTGGTTTGTTTAGGTGATGGAGTGGGAGTTGCAAGGTTTAGAAAGTATTCATTTTTGATGGGTGAGGAGAATTCTTCCGAAGATGAGGAGCTTAGGTTGATTGTGTTGTGGGAACAAAATGGTTTTACACTTATGCGTGCGGTTCTCCTAATGGGTCGAGATGGTTGAGAGGTGGTTGTTGACTTTGTCATTGTCAAATTTGTGGTTATCTTAAGATCAGAGATTGTGATGGTGATGGTGTGATTTAAAGTGTTATAAGATGGTCAAATTTATAGAGTGGAAGAGATGTTGGAAGGGGTGTTTGGATTGGATGTTCTACCATACAATTTTTGAGGTTTCTAATGATTTGGGTGAGTTATGAACGTTGTCAAATCAATGGAAGTCAATCCAATGAAAAGGGTGGAGTAGGAAGACCAAGATTTGCACTAAATGCTTAGTGGTCATGTCAAATTGGTTGGAAGTATATGTTCCACAGATTGCAAGGAACCTTTGGGAGGGTTCCTTCCTTTATGGATGAGGGTTCCTTGAGTTGGTTATGGCCAATTTTGATTTTTGGCGGGAAATGGTTTCCTATGGGTTTTAGAGGCTAAGAGTGACCCTAATATGCTTAACAACTGACAGGAAATGAGTTTCTATCTAAAAAGGATGGTTTGGTGTTGTGTGGAAGTTGAAATTTCGAAAAATTAAAAAAAATCTGCAGATGACTGGCAGAACCCTGCGACATCAAGGGCGGAACCCTTTTGAGGGTTCCGTCTGATCCGTTGGGCCAAAAATGGGTTACCCAGAAATTTGCACTGGCGGAACCCTCTTTAAGGTTCCGCCTGATCCGCCAGACACCAAAAATGAGGCAGTCCACTATTTTGAGCCTCGAGATGAATTTCAAATTTTTCGAAAACTCCTAAAAACAAAAATCTATCCCATATCTGATTAGAAAATGCAAAAATTGGACATGGAAACACTCTTAGCATTGGACTTTGACCGGAGGCTAGCGAATTTCACTATACTTAGTGAAATTTTCATTAACTTGAAAATTTGACAACATGCCATATGTTGTCATCCTGCATAATCGTTAGTACAAACAAGTTCTAAACATAGTTAAATATCCCTACAAACACATAAATCCATAACACAAAGAGTTAAAAATCCAAATTGTTCAAATGACACCTAGTGCCAAACACTCTTTCACACATGCTCTCATTGACGATCGACCTTCTTCTTGAGCTTGACAAAGAACCTCCCGAGACATTTTAACATCCCCTTAATTTGCTTGAACTCCGCCGACTCATTTGGAATATCCGGAAGTTGGGAAAGGTATTCTAGAGGTAGGAGCCTAGAGTTGGGTAAACTCTCATCTTCACTCATTGAAGATGATGATGAGGAAGTAGGAGGATCAGGGCGTTTCCCTTGGGTTTTGTAGACTCTCTTATCACTAAGTGGGACAAAAGTGTGTGGAATGAGAGAGTAGTCTAGGCGAAGACCTCTAGGGGTTGGAGGAATAGGAGCAATGTGCCTAAAGAGACGGGTCAAGTGCATTCCATATGGCATAGCCGTTGTGCCTTGCACAGGAATGTCGGCCATTCTTTTGGCCATGTAGTAGGCTAGGTTGAAGGGTTGCCTAACGGACAAAGAGTAGAGCATGTAGCAAAGGCAAACATTGATATGATCTCGATTTCCTACGGTGCTAATGACATTGGCTCTAAGTAGTTCTTCCCATTTCTTGAATTGGGGCTTGAGTTCATTGAGTTCCATACCATATGGGTCCTTGTTGACCTCATTTCTGGTACGTGTTTTCCTAGTGTTGGAGGTCCTAATGAAAATGTGGTCACGAAGTACATCCTTGGACACAAGAGGAGTATCATAGGGATGAATGCGGTCAATGAGTGTGTCAAGAGTTGAGAGGGAATGTTTGTCGGTGTAGATGCAAGTACCACGGTTTGGAACACCTAGGATTTGAGCAAATTCATTGAGAGTGAAGGAGTATTGATGACTACTAGCCATGAAGTTTATAGACATGAGACCATACTCATCGGTGGAGAGAGTGACGGATGCATAGAATTCTAAAATGAACCTAGGACAAATAGGCTCGTCGATTTCTAAGAGACAATCAAAGTTGATGGTAGCAAGTTCCGTGGGGAGGTTTGTACCGGCTAGGAAGGATGGGTCAATGGTTCTACCCTCGTGGACATAACGCTTTTCTAAGGCTTTGAAAATGTTGATTTGGGCTTCGGTAAGACCTTTGGTTTTGTGGTGTTTGGGTAGGTACTTAATGGTGTCCGTGTGGTCGTAATGAGTTACGGGAGGCATGATGATTCCTAGAAAAATAAAATTTCACATTTTAGTCTTAAGTCAGCGACTATTGCAATGTGGATGTTCTAGTGTGTGTCTATATGAAAACAATTTGGAGGTGCGGTTATCTTGACTCATTTTGATGCTTAACACGTTTTGTAATGCAAGTTTTGTTATAAAACAAAAGATAACCCAAACGCTCCTAATTCAATGTAGCTTCGTTTGAATGTACCCGAAAATACATATTAGTTATGTATCCCTTTAGCATTCAAGAGACATTATGCAAGTGATGTTTTAAACATAACGTTTTTATTTTGTATTCACAATGTGATGAGACGAAAAGTGTACCCGTTTTAAGGGGTCATTTAAGCCCTAATTCGTGTAAATGTGATCAAATATTGCCCTAAATCGTTCCTTTTGTCATTTTAGGGACTTTTGAGAAGAATTCTGGAAAACATGCTAATTTGGACGTTTTTGGAGCATAAAAGTGAAGAAAACGACAAAGTCTCAAAAGAAGCTGGAAAACCTTCCTGACGGCATCAGAGTCAACGTTGACAAAGGAGTAAGATCAGATTACACTAGACGCCCTATGAAGAAAACAAGATGTTTACACCTGACGGCGTCAGGTGTTAGAGAAAGTAGGCCGTCAGGTGTAATGCTAAAGAGTGACGGCCCAGAGCACATTTACAAGTGACGGCGTCAGAAGTAGATCTAGGCCATCCGAGAACCCTAATGACGGCAAGCTGACGGCGTCAGAACCCATAACCTGACGCCGTCAGAGTGTAAAATCTATATATACTTTTCTATTTTTCATTCATTAGTGTGGAACTTTTGGTACAAGTTTGGGAAAAACCCTAAAGACGAATTTGGCTGAGGGTTTTTCACCCTTAAATCCTTCATGTTCAATTAAAGATAAGTCCTCACTTAAATTAATCAATATGTCTATGTGTTGGTTAATTATATCTTATGCTTGTCTTTCAATTAACATGCTAGGCTAGATTTTTCTTGTGTTTGCTTAGATCCAATTAAACCTAACTATTAATTATTGGTTGATTGGTGTGTTATTACTTTTCTTGGATGAATGTTTCATCAATGTTAGGCTTAAGAAAACTGGCTAAACTCCTATATGGTAACATGCTTGAACGTCTTAAGAAACATGTAACTAATGCGTACTAGGTTATTAAGGTAGTATTTAATGCATGAGCCACTGTTTATAATCCCTATGATTGGGTGCTTTACGCATCGTTGTAGGAGGAGATAAGAGCTCATAGAATTGGGGAGATATGTACGCCACCCCATGAATTGTTAAGGAATACACCCGTCTAATTTTACTATACTTAGTGAAATTTTCATAAACTTGAAAATTTGACAACATGCCATATGTTGTCATCCTGCATAATCGTTAGTACAAACAAGTTCTAAACATAGTTAAATATCCCTACAAACACATAAATCCATAACACAAAGAGTTAAACATCCAAATTGTTCAAATGACACCTAGTGCCAAACACTCTTTCACACAGGCTCTCATTGACGATCGACCTTCTTCTTGAGCTTGCCAAGGAACCTCCCGAGACATTTGAACATCCCTTTAGTTTGCTTGAACTCCGCCGACTCATTTGGAATATCCGGAAGTTGGGAAAGGTATTCTAGAGGTGGGAGCCTAGAGTTGGGTAAACTCTCATCTTCACTCATTGAAGATGATGATGAGGAAGTTGGAGGATGAGGGCGTTTCCCTTGGGTTTTGTAGACTCTCTTATCACTAAGTGGGACAAAAGTATGTGGAATGAGAGAGTAGTCTAGGCGAAGACCTCTAGGGGTTGGAGGAATAGGAGCAATGTGCCTAAAGAGACGGGTCAAGAGCATTCCATATGGCATAGCCGTTGTGCCTTGCACGGGAATGTCGGCCATTCTTTTGGCCATGTAGTAGGCTAGGTTGAAGGGTTGCCTAACGGACAAAGAGTAGAGCATGTAGCAAAGGCAAACATTGATATGATCTCGGTTTCCTACGGTGCTAATGACATTGGCTCTAAGTAGTTCTTCCCATTTCTTGAATTGGGGCTTGAGTTCATTGAGTTCCATACCATATGGGTCCTTGTTGACCTCATTTCCGGTACGTGTTTTCCTGGTGTTGGAGGTCCTAATGAAAAGGTGATCACGAAGTACATCCTTGGACACAAGAGGAGTATCATAGGGATGAATGCGGTCAATGAGTGTGTCAAGAGTTGAGAGGGAATGTTTGTCGGTGTATATGCAAGTACCACGGTTTGGAACACCTAGGATTTGAGCAAATTCATTGAGAGTGAAGGAGTATTGATGACTACTAGCCATGAAGTTTATAGACATGAGACCATACTCATCGGTGGAGAGAGTGACGGATGCATAGAATTCTAAAATGAACCTAGGACAAATAGGCTCGTCGATTTCATGGAGACAATCAAAGTTGATGGTAGCAAGTTCCATGGGGAGGTTTGTACCGGCTAGGAAGGATGGGTCAATGGTTCTACCCTCGTGGACATAACGCTTTTCTAAGGCTTTGAAAATGTTGATTTGGGCTTCGGTAAGAGACCTTTGGTTTTGTGGTGTTTGGGTAGGTACTTAATGGTGTCCTTGTGGTCGTAATGAGTTACGGGAGGCATGATGATTCCTTGAAAAATAAAATTTCACATTTTTGTCTTAAGTCAGCGACTATTGCAATGTGGATGTTCTAGTGTGTGTCTATATGAAAACAATTTGGAGGTGCGGTTAACTTGACTCATTTTGATGCTTAACACGTTTTGTAATGCAAGTTTTGTTATAAAACAAAAGATAACCCAAACGCTCCTAATTCAATGTAGCTTCGTTTGAATGTACCCGAAAATACATATTAGTTATGTATTCCCTTTAGCATTCAAGAGACATTATGCAAGTGATGTTTTAAACATAACATTTTTATTTTGTATTCACAATGTGAGACGAAAAAATATTTGTCCTATTTGTGAGAAATTATTGCAAAAATTTGACATGGGGTGTTTTAGCTAACATGTTAATAACTAATATGAATGCAATTCCTAACTATGGGAAACTTGATTAGTTTTGTTTAACACCTAATTTTCAGCATGAATTACTTAAGTTAACGCATAACCCCAAGTTTTTGTTTTTGTGAAAAAATAGAATTCCTAGACTCAGATTAGGAGTGTAATTATGTTTAGAATACTTACAATGATGATTGGTGAGCAATGTGTATGAAAGAAGGACCAAAATTTCATTGGTGTAGATAAATGGTGAAGTGAATAGTAGCAGTTTGGAAGTGGTGGTATGAGATAATGGGTGTTTGGTTTAATATAAACTAATATAAAGATTCTGCAGGTCGGCGGATACGGCGGAACGAAAAGTGGGGTTCCGCCCGTTGTGGCTGAGGGTTCCGCCGAGTCTGCTGAGAAAAAAAAATTATTGATTTGTTTTGATTTTTGTGATTTTTGTCTATTGTACAGAACTACAATGTAGGTTCCATGAGTCCTAAGCCTAGCCTAAGAAGGTTAAATGGTTCTCATTTAAGAGGTTTTGTGAGAATGTTGGCAAAGTTGTCTTCGGAAGAAACTTTCTCGATTGAGATGTTTCCTTTTTGGATATTGTCACGAAGAAAGTGATGACGGATTTCGATATGTTTAGTACGGGCATGTTGGACTCGATTCTTACTAAGATCTATGGCTCCTTTGTTGTCGCAAAGAATGGAGATGTCGTTAAGTTGAATTCCGTAGTCGACAAGAGCTTGCTTCATCCACAGAGCTTGTTGACATGCTTTTCCGGCCGATACGTATTCGGCTTCCGTTGTTGAGATAGCGAGAGCCGTTTGCTTCTTAGAGAACCATGAGGTGAGACAATGTCCAACGAAAGTACAAGTACCACTTGTGTTTTTTCTATCAACATAGTCACCGGCATGATCCGAGTCGGCATACACTATGTTGTCAACTCCCGTTCCTTTGGGATACCATAAACCTAAATGTGTAGTACCCTTAATGTATCTAAAAATCCTTTTAACGGCTTCAAGATGAATTGTTTTAGGATCTTCTTGAAAATGAGCACATAGACAAACACTAAACATACTGTTGGGTCTACTAGCCGTTAGATAAAGTAGACTTCCAATCATACCTCTATATTTAGTGCTATATACGGATTCACTTTCCTCATCCTTGGTGAGTTTAGTTTCCGTGGACATAGGTGTTTTGATTGGTTTTGAATCTTCTAGACCAAATTTCTTAAGCATATCCTTAACATATTTTGATTGGTTAAAGAAGATACCATCTTCTAGTTGTTTGATTTGGAGTCCTAGGAAAAAGTTGAGTTCTCCCATCATACTCATTTCAAACTCGTCATGCATGATTTTTGAGAAATCAACACATAATTCTTGACAAGTTGATCCGAATATAATGTCATCAACATAGATTTGGACTATGATAATATGTGAACCTTTCTTTTTAGTGAAGAGATTATTATCAACTAAGCCCATGGTATACTTATGGTCAACTAGGAAGGTTTTAAGTCGATCATACCATGCTTTTGGAGCTTGCTTAAGTCCGTATAAAGCCTTTTTAAGTTTGTAAACATGATTTGGTTTTTCAAAATTGGTGAAGCCCGGTGGTTGAGCAACATATACTTCTTCATTTATAAACCCGTTTAGGAATGCACTTTTGACGTCCATTTGAAAGAGTTTAAAATTGTGTGCGCATGCATATGCAAGTAAAATTCTAATTGACTCGAGCCTAGAAACCGGAATAAAAGTTTCATCGTAGTCAATGCCTTCTTGTTGATTATAACCTTGTGCTACTAGCCTAGCTTTGTTTCTAGACACGATACGATTTTCATCCATTTTGTTACGAAAGACCCATTTTGTTCCAAGTATTGTTTGACTCTTTGGTTGAGGAACTAATGTCCAAACATCATTCCTAACAAATTGGTTTAATTCTTCTTGCATGGCTACTACCCATGACTCATCTTTTATTGCTTCATTTATGTTTTTCGGTTCAATGGTTGACACAAAACAAAAGAAGTTGCTTTCATTTTGAGCTTTTGATCTTAGTGTTCTTTCGTTAATATTTCCTATGACACTATCTAATGGATGACTTTTTGATTCTTTGATATTGATAATTTCTTTGTTTAATAGTTCATCTTCCTTTTCATTATCTAAGATCTCTTGACTTTCTATTACTTGACTTTCAACTAAGTCATCATCTACCAAGGGTGATATCTTAGAGGGAGGTGGACTCTCATCAAATGTTACGCTCAATGATTCCTCTACTCTTAAGGTTTCTTTGTTTAAGACAATGTAAGCTTTACTACTTTGTGAATATCCAAGAAACACACCTTCATAAGACTTTGGGTCAAATTTGGTGAGATAATCCTTGGTGTTAAGAATAGAACATTTACTCCCAAATACTCTAAAATATCCTAATGTAGGCTTTTTACCTTTATAAAGTTCGTATGGAGTTTTGTTTAAAAAATGGTCTTATTAAGACACAATTTTTAAAATATAAGTTGATGTGTCAACGGCGTTACACCAAAACTTTTGTGGAATATTTTGTTCATTAAGCATTGTTCTACTCATCTCTTAAAGTGTCCGATTTTTACGTTCTACTACACCATTAGATTGAGTTCGTGGTGCCGAGAAATTATGTGTTATACCATTTTATCACAATAGTTTCCAAATTGAAATTCATTATCAAATTCACGACCGTGATCCGTTCTAATAGACACAATGCAAGTTCCTACTTGATTTTGAATTTTCTTACTGATAACGCTCAAAGTTAACATGTTTTTAGAAGCGTTATTAGTATTTTTATGCATGTTATTTGGTTACTTTTATATGCTTTTGCCACTAAATCGTATCAAAGTATGTTTTTGTAGCATATGTAGCCAAATGTAGGAAAAACGAAGAAAAAGTGAAGAAAATGAAGTATATGCGATTACACGAAGATTCCCAAGCTCAAAGTCCAAATCTGTGAAGTATTTCATAAGGAGAACCTAAGTTTTGTCATTTCAAAGTTCCAAGTTCAGAGTTAATCAAGTGTGGAGAGTGCATGAAGGAATACGCAAGAAAAGTCAAAGTAAAAATCAACCAGAACCTACCATCCGATCGGTTGGAATACAACCGACCGGATAGCCATTATTACCACTCCCATCCGATCGGTAGCAACCCGCAACCGATCGGATGGACATTTCTGCTGAAATATTATAACTTTTTGTGCACGAATCTTGGTCTTTTGTCTCAAAGTTCTAGGCTCTTCTTAGTGTCTTGTTGTCCAAGTTCTAGCATTTATGATCCTATTGATTGCTAGGAGTATTTGACAAGCCTAAAAGGACCTCTAGAGTACACCATTCAAGACACAATTCAAGAGAACAATTACTCTCATCATTACTCTCAATTATTATCATCATCAAGCTCTCAAAGAAGGCAAAATTCGTGCAGAAAGAACCAGGAACATTTGGAGAACCAAAGAAGCAACATTTGGAGGCCAAAATCTCAAGAAATCATCACCAATACTTAGGTTATCAATACCTTGTCATTTGTTATCAATTTCAAAGCATTGTAAGACTTAAAACCATGGATTCTTATGTTAAATATTCTGAGTTTATTTGCATGTTTGCTATGAGTAGCTAGTAACCTTTTTACACTTGTTTTGATGATGTTTTATGCTTAGTGATAGTTATGATTGTGATAACATGTTTTAATTCAATTTCAAGTCAATCCTAAGAACCAATTGTACCTTAAGTTTCATAGTGACATTTGTTGAGTCAAGGTTAACTAATTGATAATAGTTTCAAGGGTCGAAAGATTTGTTATTATTCAACTAGTTATAATCATTTGTCTATGAATGATTGTTTTTACCATAATTATTCTTGACTAAACAAAGAAACAAGAAGTATGATTGTAATGAGAATGCTTTTATAACATCAAATCGGATTGTTTGTAAACCTTTAATTGGACGAAAGTTTAGATGTTTATAAACAATTGTGACTTGTTTGTCTATGAATGAGTTACCTTTTGTAATGACCATTTCCTAAGAGTATTTGATTTATAATAGAAGTTTATTCTTGTGTTTAAGATAACCATACCTTATGAACCTTGGATTGATCTTGAATTGATTGGTTTACACTTAAAGCTTGTTTTTATGAACTAAAATCTTGACGAAGGTTTAACTTGTAGAAACAATAGATTAGACCACCATCTAATTATCACAACCAACATGTTATCAAAAGTTATCACAATCATGTGTGTCATTGAGTACAAAACTAGTCTAAACAAGTGTAGTTTTTAAATTATTGAATTTGCTTATTATCTTATTTGCGTACATTAGAGATTTACTTTTAGACTTATACTTTGATTCACTCACAAATCCCTGCGAACGATCCCGACTTACCATCATATCTTGCTATAACGGACGAGTACACTTGCTCGTATGTGTTGTTTCTAGATCCGGTAATTCATCTTTATAAATTTAAAACTTGCACTAATAAAACGCACATCACTTACTTAGAATTTCAAATTGATCAAAAGCTTCGTTTTTACTTTTCAAAAATTTTGTCCAAGTATATCTTGAATAATCATCTACTATTACCAAAGTATAGAAGTTACCTCCATAACTTTGTATAGCGGATGGATTGAACAAATCCATATGCAAAAGTTCTAGACACCTAGATGTGGACACCATGTTTTTAGCCTTATGGCTACTATGAACTTGTTTACCAACTTTGCAAGCATCACAAAAGTGTTGGTCATATTTCAACTTAGGTAGGTTTCTAACTAAGTCTTTGGAGGAGAGGTTTTGGATAAGTCTCATGTTAGCGTGTCCTAAACGTCTATGCCATAAAGTTGAAGATTCATCTAATGATGCGAGACAAAGTTTGTCTCTAGATGTTTGATCCATCTTCATGACATATACGTTGTTCTTAATAACACTTTTGGCTATGGTTATGCCATCTTTAAGTATTTTACTTCCATTTTCACTTAAAAGGACGTTATACTTTTTGCGGCAAAGTTGACTAATACTAAGGAGTTTAAAGCCTAGATTATCAACATGAGCTACATCATCTATAGAAAGGGAGTTATGAGAGATTGTACCTTTTCCGATGATTTTGCATTTAGCTTTGCTACTGATGCGCGTGATGTGTTGTTGCGGTTTAGCAGTGTTAATGCCTATTCAAGTTTTACATTTATATTTAGCCGACTTATCAATAACACACACACTTAACGAGCAGTGTACCCGGTCAGTTTGTATATAATGGTAAGCAGAGTGTCGATCACTAAGAGTGGAACGTATTATCTAGTTATCCTAATCAGTATTTTAATATCTAAGTTAGCTTTACAGTCTAATCTAACGAAAGGGGTTCAGCATGAGAGACTGGCACAGTTTGGTTATTTAATTAAACAGTAAATACTAATGAGAACAAATCAGCGAATAGCATACACGTACACAGATAGATAATAGAGACAATAAGAAGACCTGTCCTGATAATTAAGCAGCTTGTCACTTGTTTTATTGCTAGTTTTATATGAAGTGTATATAATTAAGCCCGTACTCATTGGTTTCATTATATCGGCGAGTAAACCCTTAATGATTACTTATGAATATCCTACTTACCCAAAGACATCGGATTAAATAGGCGAGGAAGGGGTATGGCAGCCCAAGCAGTGCTCAGCTAGACATAGAGGTAATCAATGCACTAATATAAGTTCACCAAAGACATCAAACATATAAACTTTAATTGATGGGAAAGCAATTTTAAGGCGGGCATTTGATTCTGCGTACTCACAAACTACCGGCCATCAATCCTGATGAATTAAAGCTTACTATTACAATAAAACAAAACTACTTAATGAATTGAATACATGCAGGACCTTCTTACAGCTCTAAGATATTCATTTGGGGTGTGTCTTGTGTTGCTTGTTCGTCTGAATTCGCCTCCTTAGGGTTATGGTGCACACAAAATTCGTCTAGGTCTTGGGGTATTTATAGTTTCTGTCTGAGGGTTCAATGCGGCGCATGTAATGAGCAGATGCGGCGCATTGACTTAACTTCGCATGGGGTACAAGCTTATTATATTCTGGAATATTCGTACATCGCCTTTAGATGCGGCGTAACTTGAATCTTTATGCGGCGCATGTCCTTCAGTTGTCTTG
>LBNU01028159.1:26023-38899 GCA_014162995.1 Artemisia annua | reverse complement strand
GGTTTGATTGTGTGTTGTAGTTACTCTTTGGAAAGGGGCGTTTGGGAATAGGAGTCTTAGGTCTCGGTTGAGTAGTTTTAGTTCTAAATTCATTTCTACTAAGTCCTACTCCAACTTTAATAGCTGGTTTTAGTTTTGTTTCATTTGTACTAGTTTTGAATTTATTTGTAACTTTAACGAATTTTGTACGATCCGGCATAGAAACTGATTGTTCTGCTGCAGACCCCGCGGAACCTTTGGGTTCAACGGGCGGAACCCTGTTTTGGGTTCCGTCTGGTCTGTGGGTTCCTGTAGTATATTTGTTAGTTTCTTGTGCTTTCTTGTCTTGTTTCGTTTGACTCTTCGAAGTTTCTAATTTCATGAAACCTAGTCCTGTTTTATCAAATGGTGACTTTTGAAGTTTCATTATTTCATCCGCACAAGAGACACTTTTATCGAACCTTTTAAACTTTGTGGTTTGTTTTATTAGATCATCTTGAGTAATTCTAAGTTTCTCAATTTCGAGTTTAAGCTCTTCACATGATTTACACAATGTGTCAATTTCTTTACTCTTTTCTAACCTCCTAGCTTTTTCTTTTAATTCATAAACTTCATTTTCTAAAAACTCCTTTTTAGTTTTCAAAAATTTATTTTTGTTTATGATTTTTAAGCTTAGTTCACAAAGTTTGTTATATTCCTTTTGTAAGGTATCATCATCAATAGAAGAACAATATGAGTCGGAGTGTACCTCATTTGAGTCATGAGCCATGAGAGCAATTTCGTCATTCTTTAGCTCCTCGTCATCTTCTTCATAATCACTCCAAGTACCACTTAAAAAAGCTTGTTGAGATTTACTTTTGGGTGGTTTTGGACATTCTCCTATGAGATGACTTGTGTCTCCACACCTAAAGCATTTCCTTTCAACCTTTCCTTTCTTGTCATCACGATCTTTTCGGAAGGTTTTCTTGTCATCTTTAGGTTGCCTTACAAACTTCCCTCGTCTACGAAAGAACTTCTTAAAATATCTAACGGCCATGGCGTATTCTCCATCGTCACTATCTGAACTAGATTCTTCATCATCACTTGATTGAACTCTAGCCTTCAAGGCAATGGACTTGACCTTTTCTTTCTTGCCTTTGACTATTTCCGAATCTTTTTCCATAACCATTTCATGAACTTTGAGGTTACCAATTAACTCGTCAAGTGACATGCTTGAAAGATCCTTGGATTCTTCAATTGCCGTCACTTTTGCTCTCCATTTCGGATGGAGTGCTCTAAGAAATTTCCTGACAAAATTCTTGCTACAAAAAGATTCGTCAAGTGCTTTAAGTGAAGTAATAATAGTGTTAAACCTAGCAAATGCACAATCAATAATCTCATCTTCGGGAATAGAAAATTATTCATATTGTTGAATAAGAAGATCAATTTTGTTATCCTTAACTTGTGAGTTTCCTTGATGAGTTACTATTAAAGATTACCAAATTTCTTTAGCGGTTTTACACATAAATACTCTTTCATATTCTTTCTTAGGTAAAGCATTGTAAAGCATCATTTTAGCTTCATTATTTTTAGCAATCAATTTCTTTTGATCTTCATTATGTTTAGTAATTGAGCTATCCTCATCTTTACTATTTGAAGTATCTTTAAAAGTGGGTATATTATCACCATCAATGATTATATACCATAGATCTATATCTTTAGATTTCACGTAAGTTTCAAATTGGTTTTTCCAATATATAAAACCGTTTGTTTCAAAAAGTGGTGGTCTTTGCATAGATTGCCCTTCTTTGTAATTTTCAAAATCCATGGATCGTTTCAAGTTTTAAAACACAATATATTTTAAAAGCTTGAGTAACGTAGCTCTTGATGCCAATTGTAGAAAACTAGAAGGGGGGGTTGAATAGTTTACCTGTTTTTAGCTTAATTATCTTTTGAAACTTTCCGTGTAATCAAAGATCTAAACTAAAGACAATATGTAATATGCAAAGATAAAGAAAGAAACGATCAAACCACAACACAAGTGTTTATCGTGGTTTGGCTACAAGGACTCTTTTTCCTTGCCCTACTCCACGCCCCGAGTATCCAACTCGAGAGTTTCTTTCACTAGTCAACAAGCTCCTTTCACCGGCGGAGAAAACCTTACACGTCGCTTACACAAGATTACCGACACAAAGCTAGATGTCGAGTTCTTTTACAAGGGTACAACCACTCCCGTCACACTCTGTATTTTAAGGCAAAAAATTCTAACCGATCACAACTGAATATACACAATCAAGTGAAGTATAAACTACACGAAGTCTATACAATGCTAAGCTAACAAGTCTTGCAACGTTGTGTTGAATACTGGTAACTTTGCTATGAACTTGTGAACTTCTTTGCTATAAGAGAGCTTCACACAAATGAAAATGTTAATGGGTTAGATGAATGATGTATGTGTAAAATGTAATAACAAGTGATAGGTGAATTCTTGCAAGTGGCTTGGTATTTATAGCCAAACCAACCAGCAGCCTGGCGGATACGGCGGAACCAAAGAATGGGTTCCGCCCATATAACACGAAGGTTCCGCCAGGTCTGACAGGTAAACTTGCAAGAAATCTTTCCATATCAAGCAATGTCACATCAAGTTACTTCTAGTCAAACACACAAGGTAGATTGAGTAAAAGACCTTCTAAAATGTGTAAGAGGTCTTATGGAAAGTCAAACACTCAAGCTTTCCATAAATGCACATGATGTGATGTTTACATTTTTCTACTTTAAGGAATATGAAAAATGTTGTGTTTTATATGAAATGTAAATGTAGCAAAAGTCTATATGAAATAAAGTCTAGTTATGCAAGACTTAAACCATAATCATGTTTTACTTAAAACTAAAGTTTACACTTTGTCGTTAACAAAACTTAGCAAAGATCGTAAAATAAATAACGTTTTTGGACGATATTTGTATTAACAGTTTGTATAGTTATGATTTCAAAAAAAATGAAATTCCGTATGTAGATATTTGAAATAAACAGGTGCACCCTTGTATAGCACCTTGATTATGAGCTTATCAAGACTTAGTATCGAAGAGGCCACTTCGGTCACATTTGAAGACATGAGTTGTGATTAGCTCAGAACCAACAGGTATTATTACACAAGCTAGCCACTTGTGAATGGCTAACCGTAATAGAGATAACCTGGAAGCTTAGAGCACAATGCAATAAATCCTGGAGAGTATAGTGATTCCCCGGGTTCGTTATGTCCCCAAGAGATGTGATATCCTGAGTTCAACGAATTCGAGACCAAAATATGTTGAATGAAAAGGGGTATGTGAACAAAATCGATCACTTTAACTAAAGTTAAAATCTGTAAATTACAGCGACTTAAATGCAAATTAAATAAAATAAAAATAGAAAACTAAAATTAAAAATGATTAACTATTTATATTAAAAAGTAAATACTAATAATAATTATTAAAACAAAAACAAATTATCAAAATGATGAAAATAACTTAGGAAAAGAAAATGAAATTCTAAAAATGTAAAATAACTTAGAAAATGATAAAAAAAACTTAAAAACTTATTTATCTAATTATTTATATAATAATTATTACTTAAAAACTATTTCTATTTAATAAAACAAATTAAATATACAACTAAATAGGAGATTATCCTAAAAAATTGTAAATTCAATTTCTAAAAGTCTATTACAACTTAAAACTTATTTAAGAAAAATAAAACTATTTCTATGTCTAGTTAATTACTATTTATTATTTATTAACTAGTTATTAATTATTTATTAATGTAATAAACTAAAAAGAAAATGAGAAAATGTTCTAGAAAATAAACTAAAAACTTAGAAAAGCCTAAAAATGTATAAAACTTAATTTAGAACTGAAAATATATTTATTATACTATTTATATAATTACTATTAATTAATTACTAATTATTAACTATTTAACTATTTAATTAAGTGAGATTACAAAAGCGATTAGATGAACAGTGGAATTTGCAAAACTATTTTTTACAGATTCTAATAAACTTATAAAACTTAGAAAAATTATAAAAACTTATCCTAGATTAAAATTTAATACGAAAACTATTTTATTTATTAATTTATCCTAAAACTATTAAACTGTTTTTGATTTTTTATAAATAGTAAACAAAATGCAAAAATTATGGGAAAATATATATTGTATAAAAAGAGTGCAGAAAAAATAGAAAAATATAAAACTTATAAAAAGTCCACGGATAAGCTGGACAATAAGCTCAACAGCTTATTGAGGGAAAATGGAGCTTTGGTTGTTAAATAAAAAAGGGTGTAATGTATAACCAAGTAAAGACCCTAGGGCAACTGGCATACAGGTACACTCTTATCACCCTCAAAAGGGGGAGGTCTCAGGTTCGAGCCTGCCTACCCCCTTTTTGCTATTTTTATTTTTTTTTAGTTTTTCTTTTTACAAATACACTTAAATAACAATAATAAGCAAATTTAACAAAAGAAAACTTTTTAAATCTTACAAATAAGCTGATTCAAGGCTTAAAATTTCAACAGTTAAGCTTTTTCAAGCTTAACTTGGATTTCAAGAATGAAAAAGCTCACAATAAGCTCACAAGCTGGAACCAAAAGCAAAACAAGACACAATCAACCTAAGTTTTATGGAAATAAGCTATAAGTCACAAATAAACACACTGAAAAGCTCAAATAAGCAAAATAAGCAATTCCAATTACAACTGAGTAACAAGCAGGCCAAAGGGCTGTTTTGCAGGCTTAGTGGGGTCCACAAATAAGCACAAGGAGCCAAATTCAAACTTGATTCAACAAGTTGACCTGGTAAGCTTTCCAAAAAGCTAATAAGCTGAGCTTATTGCTTAGAAATAAGCAATTAGTGGGCCTATGAACTTGGGTTAAAACACTGAGTACTCAGTGTACTAAGTGAGTTTGGACAAAGAAAAAGCTCTTAGCAGCCATAGCAAATAAGCTAGATTTGACAAAATAAGCTCTGATCTATTAAGACTGGTGGGTGGGCTACTCAAAAAGCTAAAAAGCTAAAGGTGGGGCCCACTATTGAACACTGTGCAGGCTTATGAACATTGGTAAAAGACTGAGACACAGGGCACCTTTTCAGAAAATAAGCACAAAGATTGGCTTAATTAAGCAGTGAAATAAGCTGTCTAAAAATTATAAAAAATACTAAGAACTAGTTTAGCAACAAGATAACAATAATACAAAAGCACAAAGTCTAATTCCAAATATCAAGCTCACAATTAAATCCCCAAGTTTATTCAAAAATAAATTTTGTGAACTTTTGACTTTTTATGAAAACATGAGAAGTTGACTTTCTTGAGTTTTGGATTGATTCTACTTACTGAATATGATGTTATAAGCCTAATAGATGTTAGATTATGCTAAATTATCAAGTTTCAAACCAAATTAGAGATTATGGAACCAAAGATTATCACAAATTAACAAGCAAATTGGATTCAAGAAGGATTTTGACTTTTTCTCAAATAGTTACTGAATTTTATCCTTTAATTGAGTTGTTAGACCATTATATGTTGAACATCACACAAGAACATCAACTCAAACAACCTTGTACTCACTTAAATGACTTAATCCAAACAACCCTTTAAGAATATCCATTTATGATTTTCAAAACAAATGGTAAAATTAGACCACCACACTGATTCCAAAGGTTATATTATGATTGTATAAGATCAAATGAGTCTCAAACTTCAAGAACACAAGCATGAAACACAGAATGGCACAAAGTGGAATTTTGACTGTGAGATTGTGATTTTTAGCAACTATGGATTTTTACAAACAAGACCTTAATTTTAAGCTAGATTATGGTAAACTAACAACAAACAAGCATAATAACACAGAAATTACCAAGATTAACCAACAAATATTTTGAAAGAGCAAAATGAAGATTAAGCTTACAAATGAGCAACCAAGCTAAAACCTTGAAACCAAGAACCAATTACCACCTATAAACCTTCCACAAGGTCACTAACCCAAGGGCAATCCATTACTTCCCTTGCTCCAGCCTTTCTTCATCATCTTCATTGATTTTTAATTTATTAACTACTTTTTTTTTTGTATTTTTGGTATTTTTGAGTTCATCAACTATACTGAGTTTTAAGATATCTAGAAGCTTTCAAAAGCTTCCTGAGGAGCTTATATGAGCTTTTGAGTCCTTATCATCCACTATAACAACATATATTTGAATTTGAGATTTTGAACAAGAAAATAACATAAACTGAAATTGATAATTAACACTGAAATTGGAAGTGGAAATAAGTTTATTACACACTAAAAACACTTATCAAAGTACTTGAAAGCTTTGGATTACACTGAAATTTAAGATTAACTGAGTACGAAATTTAAAGACTAAAATTACACTAGATATTTTGCTACATTGCTTCCTTCTCCATATATATTGACTCTATTAGTTCCTTGTCGACCTCTGAATGTTTCCCACTTCATCTCAACCCTTGAATCCTTGAAATTCATCAGAAACGTCCATTTGGCATTTTTGGCGCCAAAATACTGTTTGAACAGTTGGAGTGGTTTCAAAGCAATTAAAGAACTTTGGGGTGTTGTATGAGGTGGAGAGACAATGTAGATATTATTTGGAGCCAAGTTGTGGAGTTTGGCAGTAAAACCAGGAAAATGGTATGGAGGTGGAGTGTGAATTGGTGGGGAAGCATTTATTGCAAAGTGGGTTGGTGTGATGAGGTGTAGAGGGTGAGCTGGGGAGACAGGTGGAGAGGTGAGGTGGTGGTGAAAAACCATGGTGGTTTTGGTTTGCAGGGGTGAGTGAGGGAGGTGAGCAGGAAAGGTGGGAAGGGGGTGGTCAAACGGGGTTTGACCCCGTTTATTATAAACGTTGGGTTGTTTTGGGCTTGTGTGAAATGGGCCAGGGGAAAAGGGGTAAGGGTTTATTTTGGGTTGGGTTTGTTTTATGGGTTTAGTAAATAATAATAAAGGGTTTGGTTTGGTTTATGGATTTTAAGCCCAAGGACCTAAAGTGTATTTTCTGAATTTTTGAGGGGCTGAAGTTGTGAATTTTCCAAAGTTTCACAAGGACCAAACCTGCCACATATCATTAGTACAAGGACCAAAGTTGTATATTTTTGTCATTTTAAACTTTAAAGGACCTTTTATGTAAATTTTGGATTTTTGAGGGACTAAATATGTAATTTCCCAAAAGTTGTTCAAAATGTTCCAAATTGTATTTTGTGAATAGTACAAGGGTATTTTATGTTAAATTCCAAGTTTTGAATACCCAGGGACTAATTTTGCCATTTTTGAAACTTGAGGGGTAAAAATTGCCAATTTGTGAAAACTTTTATCCAGGGACTATTTGTGAATATGTTTGACTTCCCAAGGACTGAAGTTGACTTTTCTTTCATTTAAAACCTTTAGGGACTAATTCTGACAATTCTTGAAAGTTCAGGGACTAGTTTTGCCAATTTTGAAAGTTCAGGGACTGAAACTGCCAATTATGCAAACTTGACTGTTTTTCATCAGTTTTCAATCCTTTTGTATCTGAAACACATAAAAACACAATTCAAAGATATTTTATGTATTTTGTGGTATTTCTGTGTGTTTTCAGATGTATTTGCAGTCTAAATGTGACATAAATGATGAGTATTTGCACACTCATCAAGTTGGTGAATACTTCTACACCAACATGAAGACCAAGTTATGTGCCCATTATGACGTTCTCTAAAGGCACATCTACTTGACATGATCTAGTTCTTGCATTTCGAAGTTTAGACCTTCGATGAATGGTAAATGGTGATCACTTAGTTGTAGGCTTAGACTATTTGCTTGTTATTTTTCATTTTACACCAATTATGTGATTCCCATGTCTACTCCTACCCTTTAGTCGTGAATCATGCTTAGGTGAGAGAATCGAGCAGGTCTTGGTGTCTTGCCCGGCGTTCCGGTCATGTACAATTGCCTTTGTCGCTTTTGCCGTAGCATGTTAGTAACGATACTACACCCTTAACCTTATATGTGTTCACCAAATGTTGCCTTCGAGGGTTGTCCCGACCTCAGCTCTAGTGGGGGAGTTTTGTGTAACTGCCAAGCCTATGATAGAATACATACTATGATTGTGCAATGAGTGATCACCCCAAAAATTGACACTTAGAATATAGAGAGAGTGAGTGTTTGATCCCCTTTTCGTGAGGTGTTCGGCTTTGTGAAATTCTAGCATAGGATATTTTTAAATTCCTATTTCCCGAGCAATATTGGGGGATATCTTTTTGAGAATACTTCTAATAAGGTCTACTTGAGGACAAGTAGAGTACAAGTGGGGGGATATTTGATGACATCAAATAATCCTGATATTTAAGTGTCAATTTCCCCCTATTAAGCTCATTTATATTACTGTTTATGTGGATATATACTTTGATTCCTTTATATTTTGTATCCAGGTTACAAATGAGCATAGGAGCTAAAGAGACGAGGAAAATGGAAAGAATGTGCCAAGACATACAAATTCAAGTATGCTGAAGGAAGCTACGGCGTAACATCATCTCTCAATTATGCCGTAGCATGGAGTTTAACTATGAAGACCAAAGTCAACGCGGACCAAGAGTTACGGCGTAACCAAATATGTGGTTTACGCCTGATGAGTCTCGTATTATACATATTTATACCCCCGATATTATGTGAAATATATAATAAATAACCTATTATTAGGACTTTTGGTACTTAATATGAGAATGTATGTGCAGGACAAAGGTTTAGAGGGAAGACGCGAGAAGCACAAGAAAAGGATGATTTTGTGAACATATAAGGAAAAGACATAGCTTGGACTAAAAGCACGCCGATTATATGTATAAAGAGCGCTGCTTACGGGCATCTTTGGTCAACTATGTAACTACGAGTCAAACAAGAAGTGCGCCGGTTATATATTATATAAGCGCCGATTACGCAAAGAGAAGCTCACCGGTTTTATACCGGATGTGCGGCGTACTTCACATGACAGTTATATTCTCTACATTAATGAGCTACTTCAATGATGAGGCCGATCATTTGCTTGTCATAACTCTTCAGGGACGAGCCAGGGTTTCATTTACACTATAAATAGGAGCACAATTCGGAGGTTTAGACACACCACTACAAAGAATCCTAACTTGATTTTTTAGAAGCAGTTTAGTAGTGGTTTGCACCAAAACCACTAGCTAAGGAGTTGGAGTCAGAAGCATACTTGGAGAAATACTTTGGAGCACGAATACTTTTGGTATAAACTCGTTACTATAATGAAATTACTTGTTTACAAGTTTTACTTTATGTTAAGTATGGAGTAGTAACCTTATGTTTGTTTGAGGCACTTCTGCCATGATTATTATGAGAATTGTATCATGAATATTGAATCTATGATATAAGCATTTGATATCTCATTGTTTAGTCTCTTATCATTTGTCTTGATTGATCATTATGATTGCTTAAAGGTCGAAAGATTCAATCATATTCGTTACATTATGAATTGTCTATCTATAACAAATCATTGCTATACTTGTGAGAATTGCTTAGTAAAACAAATGATGACCTTGACTATGAAACGTTTAAGGGATAGTCTCATGTCTAACGGCTTGACTAGAGGAAATGCATGTTTGATACTTCATACTTGGACCACACTTTATGCATTCTGTGTATATAAAATCAAAGGCTGAAAGAAGATTCTTTTACATAGGATAGATATACTAGTTTACATGATTAACCATCATGCTTTACTCCTATGCTTTGTCCATGTAACTTCTGTGATGCTACTTCTTATAATTCTTATGTGCTTAGCCTTGAATAAACATACTTTTAATATCAATTGGGAAAACAACACAAAATTCTTAAATCCAACAAAAACGGTTTTAGTGATAAGTGACAATCATTGAAATCTAATTTTGTTAATCATAGCTAACATAAGGAATCATTACCTCTCTTGGGACGACCTGGTCTTACCTAAACTTTTACTATAAACGGGGGTTATACTTTTACCCATGTGTTTTATGTATTAAGGAATTGGTAGAACTTGTTATTATAAATTTAGAGCTTTCAAAACACATCAAAGTTTTTGGCGCCGCTGCCGGGGAGGTTAATTTGATTTATATGTTAGTTTTTATTTGCTTGATACAAAGTTTTATTGCGGAAATTTTAAAGAATTTGGACTCTGAGAAACAAAGTACGCCGATTTTTCAGACAAAAACCGCCGAATTTTTAGTACAGTTGAGGAAAACAGTTGGATTTAATTTCAAAAAACCCCAAAACAAACTATTAAAATGCTTTGTCCAAATTTTGAGAACATAGGACTTATGTTTCTTTTGTTTTTACTATCTGAATTACTGCATAAGTATAAATTGCACATTAAAATAAAAAACACAAAAATATTTTGCTTTTGTTTTTAATTGTTTGCTTGAGAATGTTATACTGGATTGCTCTTATGAATGAGATGATAATTGCAATATGTTTTCAACTATTATCTGAGTTTATGAATGATTATATCTCTTATGATGAACTGTTAAAACCCAAAAAACGCCGTTTTTATTCTTAAGACCGCCATATTTCTGAATAATTTTAAATAAAACGGTTAAAAAATCGCGTAACCGCCGCACTTTTCATAAAGTACGCCGAGTTTTTCTACAAAAATCTTTACAGAAGATTTGTTTCTCTTCTGTGATGATAAAACAAACGCATATGTTGACATATATAAGTTATATGAGATTACTGGAGTATGAATATGTGCTTATAACTTATTTGACTAACCTATTAATGTTTCATTTGATGTTTGTGCACATTTTAGCTATGTTAGCTATGGATCATAATAATAGGCTAGGAAAGAGGTTGGAATTGGAGAATAGCTGTGGATGGATTGATGAGTTAGAGAGTATTGGAGAAAACAATGTTTCGGAATCAGACACAGTTGATAGTGGCTTGAAAAATGAATAGAGGGTATATACTTTTGGAAAGATGGACACCCCAGATTGTTGTTTGAAGTTTCTCACACCTTGTTTTATGGAGGAATTATATGCCTCTGATGCTGCTACAGACCTTGATTACAACAGAAATTTGCTACACAAGGAATTTTTCAAAAGGTTGGGAATGCAATGTGAGAAGAGAAATGATGGAAGTATGGTTGTTACTAAGAAACTCTTAGTAAGTTTGAAAGAAGAGTTGTTCTTGGTAGAATTATATGTTAATCCTAATGAAAACGAGTGGGAACCTAATGTAATTCTTGGGATACCTTTCCTAAGATTGGCTAGGAGCATTGTAGATTTTGCTAATGGTTTACTAACCATTTGGCCAGATGCAACTATGATAGACAGTGATCTGCAGAACTTAGATGAGTTACTTGCTGGAATTAGTGAAGATGAATTGCCACCACTCCTCAACCATGAAAACATGCCTACCTTAGAAACACCTGAGTTTGTATGCAAGATGGGAAAAAGTAAGAGACTAAAAAACAAACCACAACCAATTTACAAAATGAAGTAGGAGATGAAGGACCATCATTAACCATAAACCGTCCAATGACTAGAGATGAGCTTACTAGGGAAGAGTTGGAAGCTGATGTGTATGCTAGGATCATGTTATTGTATGAGAAAAGGCCCAGTATTGAAACTTTGAAGAATGCAGACAAGCATAAAAAGATTTTAGACGGAATTCTTATGGATAGACTTAAGATAGATGGGGAAGTAGAAGATGAGAATGAAGAAGAGGCTGCTGCACATGTGGTTAAGGGGTATAAAGTACTTAGAGAACTTGAGGATCCTTGATGTTTTGTTCTTCCAATTCGTTTGGAAGGGAACCTAACTTACAATAGCTGACACAGGTTCCAAGATAAATATGATGCCCTATAAAATATATGAGTTGCTTGAAAGAGGAAAAGTTAAACCTAAGATTGATAAGATTAGAATGCTTGATATGTCACAAGCTGAGACCATGGGAAGATTGCTAGATGTTTTATGTCAAGTGAGCACACATACTATTTTGGAAAATTTCTTGCTACTTGATGTTCCAATTGACAAAAATGTACCATTGGTAGTGGGGAGAAGCTTTATTCACACCTTAGGGTCAGTTCTTGATATAGGAAAGAAAAGATTGACAACTTTTGATGGGGTGGTTCATCACCATTTTGAAACTGCAAAAATAAGAAGGAACAAGGAAGATGAAAGTGATAGTGAGGATGAGGAAGAATTCTCACCAAAAAGGGATGAAAATGTGTGACATTTCGTAAAATTTCATGTCACTAATTTTAATATTTTTATTATTTAACTATTCTATTTTTTTTTTAATTAACTTCGTCGGGAGTTATCCGTGTACGTTCAATTCATTCAACCACGATTATACTATGTCCATTCTACACTTTTTATGCACATTTGGTTCCTTAATATAATTCTATTTTAAAAGTCATAATTTACTTTTTCCAATTTTACGAAAACCGTGCACCTTTTACGTTTTACGCGATTTAAATTTACGTTTTATGATTTTAACAACGTGAATCAAAGCTAGACTATGAAAATTTTACATTTTTTATTCATTTTAACCTATTCTCATATTTACAAGTGAGTTTTATACTTGTCGTTTCATTTTTAAAGTTTACATCACTTTTATCAAGAACCGGTATCATTAAGCGCGTTTTCAACTCACGGTTTCATTTTTAACGACGTTTAAACACTCCGATAAACCCAAGGCTCTCATGAAATATTAAAATTAGCCATTTTAACACTTCATAACAACTTCATAATATTTTTATAAAACTTTTCTAAAATTCACGTTTTCACGTCACCCGGTTCTGCGTAATTCGCGTTTTTAAGATCGTATGCTTGATTTAAACCCCACAAACACACTAATACACCAAATATTAATCAAATACATATAAAACTTCCCTTGGAAGCCCCAAAAACC
>LBNU01028159.1:0-15806 GCA_014162995.1 Artemisia annua | reverse complement strand
ATTTTGCAAATTCCTGTTTTGATTAAATCCTTGATTTTGATTTTGAAAACATTGATTTGCACGATTGTGATTTTGGTTTGGCTTTGATTGCAATGAATTTGACATTCTGGTTTGGAGGTGGGTTTGTTAAGAACGCTGGTGGTGGTGCAAGAAAGTTGGTTGAACGGATGCATTGAGAGTATTACGGTCTCCTTGGGGTTGATATCGTTATCACCATACGTAATACATTCCTTGAGCGTAAGAATTTGGTTGGTGGGCAACGTGGTATGCATGGGACCACCACAAGTTTCGCAACTTGGGTTTAACTGCATGTGAAAAACGGTTTGACGATGTTGTCAAAAACTTTGAGATCTATCACTTTCCTCATATAAGAGCGGGATTTCAGGAGTGGAAGACGTTGGATCGGTTACTCTCGTTCAGCAGTCGAATCCCAATAGTTGGGTGGCATCATGTTTCTGATGAATCCAACTTCTTCGGGCCGTCTTTTCATGAATGTGCCTCCAGCTTGGGCTCATTGATCGGGTCACGATGACGTAGGTTCAGCCATTATAGAAAGTATCAATGATTGTTGACAAGTAACATGTTGTGAATTGGGGTCTGATCAAAATAGCAAGCTGTAACGTCAAGCTTCGAAAAGGTTTCATCGTGGATGTTGATGGGAAATTGCATATGTCGTTCTTAGCTTGGTCACCATCGACGGTGGAAAGTATTTGGCTAAGAACCTTGAAACCATTTCATTGAAGGTGTGAATGATTCTTTGGACCGGCAACCAATTGGTGGCAGTGGTGGTTTAATGAATATGAAAAACATAAGGATGAAGAGCATCATTGGTGACACCGTTTGTTTCATGCTTTGAGTAATGGGTTAAGAACTTGTTCAAGGTGTTTGTTTGCGTCCTCATTGGGTAGACCGTGATTCAGAAGTTGAACTTGTTGGAATCATATGGTGTTTGAGCCAAAATCTGCGATCGATTTCCCAAGGGTCAATCGGGCTTCCTCGCCATACAGGTTTGAGTACAAAGCCTTACATTGTTGTCAGATCTGCAGGAGGTGAGGACCACCGGAGGTTCCCGTTTTCGTTGATCAGCCATTCTCGGTGATGGAGGTTGAGGATCCGTACTCGGGTACGTTCCATGTCTGTGTCTACGACGGTTAGCGTTTAGAAGGCATTGGATATAAGAAAACTCGTTCAATCGTAGACTTGAACGGTGATCATACAAACAACACAAATAAAATTGTAAAGAAATAAAGGAAAATCTTTTTGGTTTATAAGTTTTATAACAGAAATTAAAATATTTTGGGCTTTTGATAGGTTTTATAATTTTTAGTTGTTTTATGTTGTAAGAAAGCGTTAACTTCTAAAAGAAGTTCTCAAAAAACAAGTCCTCAACGAGAATGACTAATCTTAATCAACCGCTCCCGGCAGCGGCGCATTTTTGAATATGTGCGGGAGCAAAGTACAAGCTCATAACCACGGACGCCGTTTCCCAACGAGCGTGTGAAATGATCAGTCCTCAAGCCGCGAGTTAATTGTGAATGACTGGGTTGAAGAGTTGAATTTGTTTAGTTTATACTACAAAGTTTGGCTAAAATTTAAATGAATAAGAACAATAAGAAAGGGGAATAAAATTAACCATGAAAGAAAACATTAGAATAAGTGGCGAAAAAGGAAATAAAGTTAAACTTAAAGAAGGCATTAAAGAAATGTATTTTGTTGTTTTGGATTTAATTAACGAAAGAAAAATAGCTAAGTTAAAAAGTCAAAGAAAATTCGACAGAGTAACGGTAAGAAATGGATAGAAGAAACCACTCATGAACGTGATGGAGTCGAAATTTTAGCCTAGCTCGGCTTTAGAAATAAACAAGACACGACAATATAAAAAAAACTAAGACTCGAAAACTTAAACAAAACAAAACCTAAACTCGCTATGAAAACTGAACCTAAACTCGCTATGCTAAAGAACAAATGAAACTCGCTACCAAATGCAATACCAAACTCGCTACACCCCTATAAACCATACTCGCTAAGCTACAAACTACAAACTCGCTAAGCTTAGTTATCCCAAACTCGCTACACACTTGAAAATAAAATTACAAACTCGCTACCTAATTTAAAACGCAAACTCGCTATGCTAAAGAAACCATACTCGCTACCATGTGCAAAACCAAACTCGCTACTCTTAAATGGGAACCAAACTCGCTAAGGTTACTAGAACTTAAACTCGCTAGGGACTAAGGAAAAACGCAAACTCGCTATGGCTTAATCACAACCAAACTCGCTACTAGCCAAGATTAAACTCGCTAGCATGAAAGAAATTAGCATACTCGCTATATAAAAAGTGAACCATACTCGCTACTACACCCTAAAATACTCTATACTCGCTATAAAACCCTAAGAGACTCCTACTCGCTATAAAACCCTATTTAACGTACTGTATACTTTTTTACGTAAAACTTTTTATAAAAACTTAATAAAAACTTATTTAAACTCAATATTAAGCACGACCAATACTCAAAATAAGCTATAGAAGACACAACTAATCAAAATAAGCAAAACATATTCCTAGGGCTTGTAAATGAAAAGCTAGTCTAGACTCAAAATAAAGATTAAAAAGCTAAAGATAACAACTTTAAAACTTGTAAATAAGCTAAAACAAACACGAAACAAAAGCTCTCACAAGCTAGCAAAACCCAAATAAGCTCAAGTCATAATCATAAGGCACGAAAATTTCTTT
Source organism: Artemisia annua (assembly GCA_014162995.1). Lineage (NCBI taxonomy): Eukaryota > Viridiplantae > Streptophyta > Magnoliopsida > Asterales > Asteraceae > Artemisia > Artemisia annua. The sequence continues at coordinate 13,072 of LBNU01028159.1, read as the reverse complement.
TCATGCAAAGGTGGTGCAAGACTTTTATGAGCTTAAATTGAATCAAGATAGAAGCAAGAGGCTTGAATAAGATGAAAAGAAGGTGCAAATAAGCAAGTAAATAAGCAAAGTAAAAGACTTGGACATGAAAATGAAAAGCTTGTATTAAAAACCTTACACTACAACATGAAAAATAAACTAAATTCTAACTTCCTAACCACCTCAAAAATGAGGTTAAGGGTGGTATTTAAGGACTCCATGGGTGGATTCCTTTTACATCAAGCCCCCTAAATTCTTAATAGTTCATGAAATGACACATAAACTTCTTTTACACTACTAAACGTCTTTCAAAAAGTAAACTTAAGTCCTTGTAATCTTGAGGAAAGTGTTGACGAGTCTTCAATAAGTCTTCAATGATATAAAAGTGATCACTTGCTCGAATTTGGGAAGCTTATATAAGATAATCATCTTTATTCTTCGATTAAGTATTTCTTTCATATTCTCGAGCCTTTAAGTAATGAAAACTTCGTCACGGGCTTTACTTGAGTGAATATCAACTTTGACTCGGCTTCTTGACTCTTTTCCACATCTCGTGCTCTTTTTGGGCTTTTAGGTTGCTTTTTGTGATGTTTTAGCAATATCCATACCTGCACAGTCATAAACACAAAAACATGATATCTTTGGCTTTGAACGTTAGTTTTTGGTCTAAAATAGTCTAATAATGGTGAATAAAAGATATGTGAATAAGCACATATCAGAATCCCAACTAGGTATAAGCATCACCTATCACCTTCAGACCAATGGTCAGAACGAGAGAACGATTCCAACATAGGGAGATATGCTTAGATCATGTATGATTGACTTTGGAAATTGTTGGACTAACCATTTGCCATAAACCGAATTCATTTACAACAATAGTTATCACATGAACATAAGGATCACACCATTTGAGAGCACTTTATGGTCGAAGTGCTAATCACTTATTGACGAACCAAAATCGGAAAAAGCCCAATTCACTAGTCCAACACATATTCATGAAACAAGCAAGAAGTGATTATTCGATGAATTACTCATACTTCAATAGAAGAAATCCAACTCAATGACAAACTTGAACCTTGTGGGAGAACCAGTAGAAATCATGGACTGTAAGGTCATACAATGAAACAGAGTCAAATTCTATCATGAAATTCGCGGGAATTCCCGAAGAAGTCCCGAGTATACTTGGGTACGGGAAGACCAAAAGCTACTCAATTATCCACATCATTTCACCAATACTATTCCCGAGACCAACATGAACTGAATTCAGGGACTGAATTCCTGTTAGGAGGGAAGAATGTCACAATTCTCAATTTCAGGTCACTTTCCCAAGTCTTGACATTTTCCTATTCACAGATTTCAATTCATCATTTCACGTAAACTAGGTTTACAGATATTCATTTGACGAAACCGGGTAGGTTAAGTCACATCATCATTCATCATACATTTCATAGACTAGGGTTAGTCTAAATTTCATCACGACATCATTTGCATTCTATCCCACTCGTAGAATATATACAATTTCAAGTTATATATATTTATTTATCTTCAAATAAATAATAACACATGATTATAGTTTTTAACCAATACACCAAACAATTCCCACTAGGGCACTAATATATTTATATATTAGTTATATTTCCACTAAGGGTTATTAAACTATATATTATATATTTTGGTAAGTTACCAAATATTAAACCATTACTTGCACATGTATATAACAAAAATTGTACCAACAAAGTAATAACTATCCAAATACCCAATGTTTACAAAAATTATATTTTTATAATTTTTACAACTTTGTTATATCCCGTCTTGTTCCGTTATAATTAATTTTTAATTAACCCGGTACCCGATAACGCTAAAATTTCAAAACTATACACTAAACGGTACTCCGTAAAAACAATATTGCACAAAAACATGACCAACTCACCACCTCCTATGAGGTGGCCGGCCTCTAGTGTCCCAAGGACACATGTTTGCCCCAAAATCCACCAACTTATACCCCCATTACACATAATTCTTCACATAGTACATGGTGTTTTATATTTTAGATCAAGAAAAACAAGTTCTTCCTCCTTTCTCTCTTGAAACCCACGACCAAGATCAAAAAACAAGAAGAAACATCAAATTTTCATGTCCAAGATTATTTACAAGTAGTATTTGCAATCTATTACAAGGTTTTGAAATATAAACCTATAGATTCTTAAGGTTTTTCTTCCAAAAATTCACTATATCATCCAAGTAAGTTTATCAAATTCTTTTCATAAATTTTACTAAATTTTATCAAGGTTCATGTATTTTTATTGTCTATGTACAAGCATGTAAAAATCTATACCACTAAACTTATGTTTTATATCATTTTTATCTATAAAATGAATTACTAGTGAACCTATGGAAAAATGATTGAAAAATGATGTTAGGGAACCCATGACACCCTAGGAAGGTGTATGGTAGATTAAGGGATGAGTTGATGTTGTTGGTGATGGACTTGGACAAGTATAAACCATGAAAAACCATTTTTAAACACTATATATAAGCTACTGTCCCTATTTGCAAAATATGATAAACTCAGTGAGTTTTGGTTAATTTTTGACCCAAGAACTAGAAAATACACTTTTAGATGAATTCATGGTCGAAAGAACGGATAAAAACGGACTTACGATGAAAAAGTTATGCCAAAAACAAGTGACACTATATATATATATACATTTCTGAAAAATATGTTGCTGATGTACGAAATTCATTGACCAAAAACGAGCCTTAGACCTTGTCAAAACATACCAAACTGTTGAAAATATGTTAGTTCACCTTTTTACCTTTTCGGGGATATAAAGAACTTGAGAAACGGACTTATAACGAATTAGTTATGAATTTTCAAAGATATATGTTTACTAAAAATTTCCATCAGCACTAACACTTGGTATATTTTTAAGACAAACCAGAAAATCTACAAACACCCATGTTAGGAGCCATTTTTCTATCAAATGACTCAGTTCTGGAGTTGGGACTCCAAAGAACAAAAGTTAGAGCACGTGGCCTAGTTTTCAAATCAAAAAGCCGTTTGTCATTTGGACTTAAAATGAGTAATCTACAGCCATCCAAACATTCACAAAAACTGCCCAGAAATGGCATTTTTGGCCTAAACACCATACTTTTCGACCATTTATCTTAACATTTGGGCACATTGAGCAAAACTTCACTACTGAACATATTTAGGCTTGGTGCCAAGCTTTCCAGAAATACAAATTTTGTTTCCTAACTCTCAATATTCACTGATTTACAACTAGTTTTCCGAGGCCATTTTTAGCCGTATTTCAGAAATTAGTAAGTATAATATTTTACGACGGAAACTTGTATTTTCACAATTTATCACCAAATAACTATCGTACAACATTATTACACCATATGAACATGTAATATTCATTATGAGTTAATACGATAATATAAATTATATTTTCGGCGATTATTCATATTTTGATACAATACGAGTGGTATAGATTATAAGTGCAAGTGCATACACGAATTCATTTCATAATCTAAGTTAGATTACAAACATTCATTTTAGGTTGCGGCTAAGAGTTGCGCCTTGATATTTCAAGTTCACTTCATAGCGTATTGTACCATCACTTGAGGTGAGTTTTCATAGCCCCGTTTACATTTCATTATTTATTTCAAATCCCACGGGGGAGAATACATTGCACCATTTTTCATACGAGCCTAAGTATCAAATCGATATACATTACTTAAGTTACCACATTGCCATGTTTTAAGTCCCCTATTATCATGAACCGTTAATTGTATTTAAGCGAGAGTGAGTGGATAGATCTATTGAGGGTGACGTCTCCATCCGTGTTGGGGTTACCAACAGTCAAACGGATGCATTTCATTTGATCATTGTTAGAGTGTCTGGCAAAACACTCTGGAGGGGCATTACATACAGTCTAGCTTCGGGGTCATGAGCTTAAGAGATAATGTACACTTTTATTAATTATGTGACAGTTCGTCATTCACTTATACTTATGGTTATCGTACAACATTCATTTTCATAAACCTATGATTTCTCACCAACATTATTGTTGACCGTTTTAGCAATGTATTTTCAGGTTATTAAGACATCACATGTTGGCATGCATTTTGGACCTACATGGAGTCGCGGAGTCGACGCGTCTCACCTTTTATTTCATGCACTTATGTAACGTTTGATCATGTTGAACTTGTTTTCATGAGCTTGTAACACCATTATGGGACCTATTTTGTAAACTCTGAATGTTTTAAGGATCAAACGATGTATTTTCAAAACGACACTTTAGGTGGTTCAAAATAACCTTGTATGAGATGCCATGTTCGTTACACCTAGGTATTCCATTCCGCTTCCATATAACAAGTATTTTCAGGGTGTGACAGTTAAGAAGGGATAATACATGTTTTAAGAATACTAGAAAGATATTTGGAAAGAGTTTTGAATTTGAATGCATAAACATTTAAGTGTATGATGCTTAACTGCTATATGTTGTTCTTATATGCTTAATTGGATACTTGAAATTGTTTATAAGATTTAAGAGGCCTAATAAGGATAAAGTTTTGATGCCTATGTGAGATGAAAATGGTTTTTGACTATAAAACAGAGCACTTGTGTGCAGAGCATAAAAATTGCCGGTCTTGAGGGCCAAGACCGCAGAGCTTTTCTAAAAACCACCGAACATTTTCATAATTTGGAAGGTTTTGTCACGTAATCGCCGGTTTTATTTCTAAAACCGCCGCTTTTTTGGAAAATTTGGTCACAGTATACATGGAACTTACTTAATTGATTGAATTTGTGATGCCTATGTTTTCTAACAACTAATGTTGCTTGTTTGTGATTGTGTGAGTAGAACATGGATGGTGAAGGAAGATCTAATGTTGCATCTAGAACCAAGGGAGCTCTTAAAGCACCTAAGAGGAAACCTGAAGAACATCCAAATCTGATGTGGAAGAAGGTAGATAGAGTGGAAAAGAAGATTTTGAACAGCAGGTTAAGTAGACTTAGTAAAAGGGAGATATGTGTACCTAGGATAGTGGACTGGCACATCATTAAGAACCTAGGATGTTTTGAGTGGCTAGAGAACATGCTATTGGTCAGGATGGTATTCAGAACAGAGATTGTGAATTCATGGATGTGGAAAAGGGCTTTGGAGATCAGGGAGCCTATTTACAAGGAATGGGTTTTGGAATTTCTTAGCAGTGTGAAGGTAGTAAGAGAAGTTAGAGATGAGGGGATGGAAACTGATCCTTTCATTAGTTTCAGGTTAGGAGAAGAAAGTATGAATGTGTCTTTGATTCAATTTGGAAGAATGCTGGGATTGATTTCTGAACAAGAGGCTTGTAATGACAAATTGATATACATGATTGGTAAGGGTGAAAGAACACAAGGAGGGTTTGATGCAACAGCCTATTGGAAGGAGATAAGTGGAGAAGATGTAAGAGTGTATGGCAAGAAGAGGGTATGGAAGATAAATAACCCTATGTTACAGGTGTTGCATAAACTTTTGGTACATTCAATCCTTCACAGGACTTATCATGAGCAATATGTTTTAGATGAGGACTTATGGATATTGCATGCTTTTGACAAGAAACATCCATTGAGGCACCTCAATGTGATTTGGATCATTGCTCACTATCTGGCAAATGGAGCTGCTGCTGGAGGAACATATTTGTGTTGTGGTAATCTCATTACAAGAATTGCAAAAAGTATGGAGTTGTTCAATGCTGAGGAGATGAAGTTGTTTGGTGAGCCTGTGTTGTGTAAACCAGTTGATATGAAGAGTTACTGGTACTTGAGAGATAAAAATGGAAAGATGAAGGACTTACCAGAAGTGTTAGAGGTGGAGCCTCTGAATGAATGGTGATGATCAAGAGTGAAGACCGCCGGGTTTTGCTGGAAGGAACGGCGGGGTTGGTTGGATTTGTGGAATCTGTGGATTTGTGGATGACCAGTGTGTTGGTCATGATTTAAAAACAATTTCAAAAACATGTTTCAAACAAAATTTATGGTCTGTAACATGGGTACCTCTGTTGGTACCCACTCAAAACAATTTGGACACTTGCACCACGACCACGATGGCACCATGGTTGCCACGTAAAACACTTTGAACAATTTAACTAATATCTATGCTATATATATAATGCTAACGTAGTATGCCAAGGGCAAACTACCATTTTGTGAAATTGTTTGTTGAATGATGTATGAATGCAGGAAAGACTGGTCCAAAAAGATGGACAAAATACTTTGTTAGGATCATAGTTTTCAACTATTCAGTCAAGTCTCGGTCATTTCAGTTATTGTTATAGGTTGCTAGAATTATCTTATTTAGCTACGTTATTTAATACTCGTATGGTTTTATGTAATAGTCTAAGTTAAAGTCCAATGGGCCTAAAGCCCAAACGTTTAAGAGAAAGGAAGGACTAGGCATGTTGCCCTAGCTCCCATCCTATAAATAGGACCTCTATGTAATCCTTTCTCTTGTTGGTTAATTTCATATCTAAAGGAAACTCTTGTTCTTTCATCTTTCATATTGATCTTAATCAACCAAGTCTATTTCTCATCTCATTTCTCTCATTTGAATACTTGTGTTTACTAATATGGTGACCTAACAAGTGGTATCAATCGCTAGAAGAAGGTGTAGTTTCATTTTTTTGTGATAAACGAACCATAAACTCGTTTTTATCTCGTTAGATTCAAAAAGTTTGCAACTTTCTTGCTTCTTTTGTGTTTTTATCACATCTTTGATTACAAACTTGTGTTAGAAACCAAAACAAACAACAAAGTTTCAAAATTTTTTGGGTTTTTTAAGACTCGTACAAAATTTGTACTTTTTATCGAAAATCTTCAAATTTTTGTTAAAAGGTTCAAGTTTGCAACTTTCATTAAGATTTCATCATTTTAATGCTAGTTGTACAAGAATCTTGGATTAAAAACTCGTTTTAGGCTTGCTTTTTCACAAAAGAAAAATCTGCGTTTTGGCTTCTTATCGAGAACTTTCAAACTCATTTTATCGAGAACCCTTAAACCCTCTTTTATCGAGAACCTTCGATATTACTACTTAAGTGTCTTTGTTGCTTACTCAGTGCTTTTCTCTCTTGTATAAGAAAGAAAACACTTCGACTTATTGGATAGTTTTGTTATTGTATAATCTCGAAACTTTGGATACTTGTTATCGAGAACCTGAGGTTATCGAGAACTTCACTAGTTATCGAAATCAATTGTTTGTTTTCGAAATCTTGTGAACCTATCGAAATTACTTTCAGATACATCGAAAACAAACTTTGTCTCATTTGCACCAAAGATCTCGATAATTGTCTCCAATCTTTCTCGAAAACTTCCTTTTATCGAGAATAACGCGAGTTATCGAAATCCTTTATGTTTTATCGAGAACTTCAGTTTATCGAGATTACTTGGACTTTAACTGATTATCGAAATCTTCCAATTACCAAGTATCGAAATCACTTTGGGTTGTTGGTTTTCTAAGATTTGTCTCAAGTACTATACCTTCTACAAGATCCATAAACCACAAGTTTTTCAATCATGTCTCAACCACCGTACTTTAACCCTTATCAAGCACAACCGTATCATCAACTGCAACAATTTCGTCAGCAACAACAATATCAACAGAACGCACAATCATACGTTTCACAACAAACACCTCTCTATCAACAATCATTCTACCCACAACAACACGATGTCATTCAACAACAACAACCAGATCAACTATTCCAAGAACCCGAATTCACTGATAATGATGAGAAGCTTGCTGCAATAACTCAAGCATTTGCTCTTCTGACTAAGGCATTCCAAGGACGCTATTCAACTCCAACTAACAACAACCAACGAATTTCANTGATATTCACAACAACTCAGTTTATTGAGTCTCGTTTATCCACTGATAATAAGAGTCTCAAAACCCCAACACACTGAAACATATTTCTTCCTCCTGAGATCCACTTCCTGATACTCCTACTCCCTGATTCAGCTTCAGCATGAAATGCACCTTGACACCCTGATATTCATTACTACTCACTGAGTTCGAATCTTCTCGCCTGAAATTCTTGTGATAACTTCAGCCCGTAACTAAGTAACTCCTGATTTTTCAGGCTCTTACTACATCCGAACCACACATGTGTTGCAAACAATGACACCCTTACTCATTCTTAATTACCTGATGCTTGCAACAACTATGTATACCCCTCTGATTCATATCACTCCCTGAGACTTATCAGGGACCCCATTATCAATCATACTACCACTATTAACTCGATACCATCTTAACCAAACGAGACCCATCTCACCATCTCAACTGCTCCAATCTTTCTTACCTTTTATCGCCACTTCTTTTCATGGATAGGTTGACCGGAGCTATTTCTGGTGTGTTATGGGCCCACCATGCTTCTGTTGTGAAAGGTTTTGGTTTGATTGGATATTGGATCTGGGTTTTCGATGTGATTGTTGATCGATTGTGTTATTTTTGAATGGTGGTTTTTGTTTGTGTTCGATTATGTGTTGGGGGGTGTGAGAATAATCGGTGTGATGTTTTTTTTTTTTTGGTGATGGTTTAGTTGACCTGTTGATTAGATTGATATGATTGAAGACAAGGTTTTATCTTCTTCATTTTTGGGGATGATGGTATTTGACCGGATCTGTTCCCTTTTTAGTTTAGATAACAGATCCTGTGGGTTTAGTGGGATTAGGAGATTTATTTTTGTGTTTGTGAGGATAAGGTTTATGTGGTGTAGGGTGGGTGATTTGTTTAGGGTCAATATTTTACCCAAATATTCCCCACAAGTATTTGAACATAAAATAGTCAAATCACTCACTGAATAAAATAGTTTGCTATTTCAGTGAGTGACATATAACCTTTAACACAAACAAGTCACTGAGTGAACAGTCACTCAGTGAGTTACCTTCAGGATGTTCAGGACAAGTCTAAAGAAAAGACTTTCCATTCAGTGAGGCGGTACTCAGTGAATGGCACTTGAACCAAAGAAGAAGGTAATGGAGTTAGTGAGTGATGACAATAACTCACTAACTCCCTGAAGCTATCTCTAAACAAACATACTCCATGATGATCCTCAAGGTCCCTGAGGAAGCCTTAAGGTCCCTGATGATGCATCATGCTCCCTAAGGATGCTCATGCTCCCTGAGGATGCTCAAGCTCCCTGAAGATGCCTCATGCTCCCTGAGGATGCTCAAGCTCCCTGAGGAAGCATTGAGAATACAAGCTACAAGCATTGGGAATACAAGCTACATGACAAGAAAGTCAAACAAGACAAAAGTACAAAAGTAAAAGGAATATTCTGAAGCATATTCCAAGTGGTGGATGACAACCAATCAATNATTGTCATTCTAACGGGGATAATATACCGAAATTATCCCCGTAAAGAAGCTGAAGATGTTATCATGTAGTCATGTAGGAATTGAGTAATCTTGTAACTTTTATTCTTCATTATGAATGAATTGTTCTTTATGTTTATCAAGATTTTATCAATTTCCATGGACCAACAAGATCCTGTGGGTTTAGTGGGATTAGGAGATTTATTTTTGTGTTTGTGAGGATAAGGTTTATGTGGTGTAGGGTGGGTGATTTGTTTTATGGTACATGTAGGGTAAAGTTTATTGTCACCAATAAATGTGTCTCTCCCCCTCAAAAATTGCTACAGCAGTAGCAGTTTTTGATGAACACATTTATTTTTTTACATGAAGAATGTTATCAGCAGCCATAATGGATCTGGCTCATAAGAATGAACCTTAGGCTCTGATACCACTTCTTGGTCCATGGAAATTGATAAAATCATGATAAACATAAAGAACAATTCATTCATAATGAAGAATAAAAGTTACAAGATTACTCAATTCCTACATGACTACATGATAACATCTTCAGCTTCTTTACGGGGATAATTTCGGTATATTATCCCTGTTAGAATGACAATGAACTCTCATTGATCCAAGCTATGCTTGAGATTCAATGAGAGGATCTTCCTAACAACTAAAACTAAGTAGGAATGGATAGCTATCTCTATTACAAACATACATATATATAGCTACAAAGTACAAAATACAACATGTGATTTATTGGTTGTCATCCACCACGACAGAATATTCCTTTTACTTTTGTACTTTTTTCTTTTTTGACTTTCTTGTCATGTAGCTTGTATTCCCAATGCTTGTAGCTTGTATTCTCAATGCTTCCTCAGGGAGCTTGAGCATCCTTAGGGAGCATGAGGTATCTTAAGGGAGCTTGAGCATCCTCAGGGAGCATGGAGCAATGAGCATCACTCAGAGGAAGCATGATGCCATCATCAGGGACTAGGCTCCTCAGAGGACCTTGAGGATCTTCAGGGAGTATGTTTGTTTAGGATAAGGCTTCAGGAGTTAGTGAGTTATTGTCATCACTCCACTAACCCTCCATTACCTCTTCTTTGGTTCAGTGCCCATGTCACTGAGTACCGCCTCACTGATGGAAATGTCTTTTCTTTGTAGACTTGTCCTGAACTCCTGAAGGTAACCTCACTGAGTGACTGTTCACTCAGTGACTTGTTTGTGTAAAGGTTAATATGTCACTAAAAACTGAAATAGCAATTTAACTATTTTCATTCAGTGAGTGATTTGGCTATTTATGTTGCAACATAGCTTGTGGGGAATATTTGGGTAAAAATATTGACCCAACCAGTTAATCCTTCACAGCATACCAAAATCTATCTTTCGCAGTGTCTGATGCTCAGAAAAAGTGCTATGGCCATGTGGGAACACCGTTCATGACCTACTAATGGAGAACTCAGTTGAAATCAGGAGGAATGGAATCACAAAACCTTTACATGGAATACACACACTTCATGATAGACCAATGGAATCATTTGAGTCATACCTATCCACCCGCTTCACCAATATCAATAATGACCTCGACAGAACAACATCACACTACCAAGATTGCCGTTAACACTAAGTTTCTTGGGTGTCTTGGACCGGATTGGGCAGCGATATGGTGACATATTGTTCGTCAGCGCAAAGAAATCGTTCATGACCAGCCGATGGATTGTTTTGTATGATTAGTCTCAAACACCATGAGTCAAGAAGTGAACCAAAGAACCAGTGCTCAGAGAAGGAACCCTTTCCCGTCTCAACATCAAACTCATTAGCATTGGTTGCTCACATCACATGTTCCGAATTCCATCCATGCAACTTCACGATTACCGGATGAACAGAATCATTTCAATTACCCTTATTCAGAATAAGACTTCATCTTATGATCTCTCTTCACAACAACAACCAACACAATTGATACACACAACAATGATCCCTTGTACCAATCACATGATGATGATGCTGACGAGGACCTTAAAGCCTTAATCAGGGAATAGCACCAATTGCTAAGAGCTTTTCAGCCAAATATTTTCTAACAAGTCCAACCAATCGTCTCCGATCATCGTCTAATTACAAGGAATCAAGCTGTGATTCATATGGCCCGTGTTGAGTTCAAAAACCGTAACAGTGGGTTCAATCTGGTGGCTTATAGTTCTGGACAGAGGTTTCACAACAATGGAGGAAGCCTTCCAGGACAACTCTGGCCTCATCTCAGAAGAAGGTGTGATTTTGGGGGATACAGTTGGGAATGTACAATCAGGGAATCAGATCCATTAAGTGCTTTAACCTGCAATGGAGTCGGTCATATGGCTACTGCATGTCAATTCCTCCAAGCAACTCAGGGCAGTAAAGTATCACAAACAGGCAACTTCTATTAGCTCAATTCAGGAGGAAGCTAGAGGCCACAACAAACAGAATGAACAACAGCTTCAATGGCCAATGCTCAGTCTGATGATGCATGGAAGATCTGGAAGCTAATGCTGCTGTTATGGCTTATGGCCAACATGCAGGAACTCACATCGACTGATTCAGGTCCAGTATATGATTCCTGATACTACTGTCTCAGGTATAGATTTAATTCATGCCTCAATATATGATATTGTCACCTCCATCTGCTCTGCATCTACATCGAACAATCGGTTCAAAATGATGCTTGTTCTCTACAGATCAAATTATCAATTGGACACGTCTTACATTTGATGATGATCAAATAAACTCAGATGTCTCAATTGATGATCTCACTCACACTAATCATGTAAACGACACAATGCTCATCTTACCCCTTGCTTCTATGACTGATCCAGATTCAGACTTTGGACAATTCTCATGGCCAGTCAATCTCCAAAATATAAAATGTCAAGAATTAAATGCGAGATTGAAAGCAGAGACTGCATCATTGTCTAGGGATCCGCAGTGTTTGAATATACAATTAACATAACGCTATTAAACTCATCTGATACGAAGAGCTTGAAATGCTTTTTAAGAATCTTATAGTCGTGAAAAGGATCCTCGAATTTCAAATTTGGCAACAATAATGGAACTAAAATGATTAGCTTTACAACTTGAACAAGGAAGCTTTTGTACATAAAACAACCAAGTTGCTCAAGCTCGAAGATGTCATTTTGGGCAAAACCAAAAATGAGTTGTCAACCAGTCAAGGGTATTTTCAAGAACATAAACAGATTTCAAGGGATATGAGTTAAATCATATTTAGATGAAATTGTTGAATTGACGAGTCAACTCAAAGAGTTTCAGAAATGTTGTATATAAAACTGGTAATTCAATTAAAAACCATTCATAACTTTCTGTAAACGGTCCAACACGGCCATGGTTTTGTCATTGGTAAGTGAATCACCCAGTTTTTTAACAAAGCACTCCCCCGAGAATTCGAAGATAATATACGTCGCAAACCATTTCTTTGATGAACTGTTATTCGTGCTGTTGTTTTATGATCGTGAGAAGAAATTTGGAAAATAGAGGCGGACTCGACTAATGGAAATGTTGATTACAACAACCTTTTGATTACTAAAAATGCCTTCTATTAAATGAAACAATTTTACCTCAAAAAGAGAATGTTGAACAACCGTATTTTATATTACAGAAAGATTTCTTCTTAATAAAGCTTCTATCATACCAGTAGTTCAAAACAATGGTCTTTTA
>LBNU01028157.1:25148-40927 GCA_014162995.1 Artemisia annua | reverse complement strand
TAAAATAAAAATCTCACTAGAAAGGAATCTAGTGTGTAGACCTAATAAAATAAAAAAAATTCTACCTAAACAATAACTATTACCCGGCGGCGGCGCCAAAAACTTGATGAGCATGGGATTGCGACCACGCAACAGGTTTTACCTCTCAAGGGATCTTGAGAAGCTTGCAATCCCACCAGGCAGTGTACCTGGTCGGTGTAGTATAGTGTAGTGGTAAGTACGGGGGATTGATCGTTCTCTCACAGGGAATAGTGTTCGTTAGGACAGAAAAACTACTCTAAAAGGTCTAAAGGTGAAGGAAGATTATTTTTTTGTATTTTTGTATTTTATGGAAAGCAAGTAAAATCTCGGGTTTTGGAGGAGTGGGCGGAATTAGTTGCTAGTCAACTAACCCAAACGCTACAATTGCAATAAAAATAAAATAACTAAACTATTGTGGTTGTGAAAATAAGGAGACAAATGTGTTTACTTAGACTTCCTTACTTCCTAACTATCTTTTACCGGTTAATTGGTGTATGTATTACTTGCGTGGATGACGGGTGTATTCCTTCAATGTGAAGCGTTTTTGTCGAGCACGGTACCACTAAATACCATGGTACCATTAAATTTAGTGGTACCGTGCGAACTTTAGTGGTGTCATCCCTCTGTAAGAGCTATATTTCTTTTGCCTATAAATAGAACTTTAGTGGTGTCATCCCTCTGTAACAGCTATATTTCTTTTGCTTATAAATACTAGACCATTTCACAGTTTTTGGGTATCCTTTTCACATAAAACTTTCTGAGTTAAATCCCTCTATCACATTTACATTTCCTTGATCATTTAGATAGTTTTATTTTGTTTAAAAGTGATCCAATCATCCAAGTATCCAACCAAGTGATCACTTTCATTCCTCTACTAGTGCAAGAGAAAAACACATTGTATCAAGAAGATACAAGTGTTGTAGTAGTAGTAGTATAGTGTACTTGTAACATTTGTTACGTACTTGTTGTATCTAGACATATATCAAGTTGTCTTTCGTCTTGTTTAGTTATCTTGTGTGGATCATTGTGATCTTGGAGAGATCGTGTGGATCTCGTGTAGATTGTGTTGAGAGAGTGTAGATCAAGTGGATAGAAGGTAGATCATGTGGATCTTGTAGATTGTGTGATTAGTAAGGATCGTGTGGATCGTGAGTGAGATTGGTACTAGCTAGATTAGTACTCGACATTTAGCTTCATGTCGAAAATCGTGATAAGCGACGTTGTACAGTTTTCTCTGTCTGAAGGGAGTTTGTTGACATTGTGCTTAGAACTCTCGAGTTTGGTTCTCGATGAGCGGAGTAGGGCGAAGAAGAGCTTCGTTACCGAACCACTTTAAATATCTTGTATCAGTTTGATCTTTCCATCTTTTATCACAAAATTCGAATCTAAAGTTTTCATAAGTACAAGCTCTAAATAAATTTTAAAACGGTAAAACTATTCACCCCCCCCCCCTTTCTAGTTTTTCACAATTGATATCAGAGCCAGGTTAATCAAGATTTTTAAAATATATTATATTTCGAATTATAGATTAGTCCAATTAATTCATCAAAGTTGGATAAAACACATAAAATCACATTTAATCGCACGTGATCTCAATCACATGTGATTTTTACTACATGTGTTGTTTTCAACATGTGACTATAGAAGTTTTACAAATGAATTGCTATAATCTATAATTCGAATACAATGTGTGTTATATGGTTGGAAAGCCATGAATGTGTGTTTTTATTGCAAAAAGGAGAAAAGACAGATACTTATGTCAATTTTAGTACATATGTTTAGTGTTCGAACTTCGATACTAGTTTTAAATCACATGTGATATGTCATGCGAATTTCAATACGAAAAATAAAACATGAAAAAACACTAAAAAAGTTTGTCGAAAGTATATATCAAAGTATCCGTTTATAAAAGAATAGTTAAATGCTCGTCGTAATGATATAATTTATTTTGTTTAACGATTAACGGTTAATAAGATGTTTAAATTAAATAATAAAAAAAAAAAAAAAAAAAAAAAAAAAAAAAAAAAAAAAAGGTAATTGAACTTTTAATTCAAACATTAATGAATCTTCTTCATTTTTTTCAAAAAAAAAAAAATTGAGTAAATGAGATTTGTCTTTTAGTTTGATAAAAATTTTTCAATATGCAAAATAACTCTACACAATAAGTGATTTGAGTTTATGTTCAACTGGTGGGGCTTTTGTACTATAACTAGTTAACTACTAGTCACAACTTGGGGCTTTGGGTTTGAACATTACACTTTAACATTTAGGGCCCGTTTGGTATGTGGGATTTTGGTGGGTTTAGGATTTAATTAATGCAAAAGATATGTTTGGTTGTGTTTAAAGAACTTAGGTTTGGATTTGTAGGATAAATATTTGGGGATGTAGAAAAGATAGGGGGAGTGAAGGGTTTTATGACAAGAGTGGGACCCTTCATTTTTTTCTCTCTATCTCTCTCTTCTCACTACATTTAAATATAATTAATTTAATAAAAAAATTATATATAAATTTATAAAATAATAATTTATCTTTTTATAATATATTTTCTCTTTCCTACATCAAATCAAAATCCAAATCCAAATCTACAACTTTTTCATCAACCCCAACTCCTAATCTAAACCCATTTACAAACCAAACGGGCCCTTAATCCAAGTTTGCATTTTAAATCCATGGAAGACCTACTTACTTTTAAATCCACGTGAGAATATTAATATCCAAATTTTGGTTAACTTCATATGTTGTTCTAGAAAGCATCTTCACGCCTAATCACATGAACTAGAAGGATTTAATAGTGCTAGAATAATACGAGATATAATATTGTGAGTTACAAGAATAAATTATTACATAAGATATCATCTTAAAGAATAAATAGAAAAGCCACATTTTAATATTAAAGGAGGACCTCTTCATACCATTACTTTTCAAATTTGATGTGCCTTTCAAATTTTAATTTTATACTATTTAGCTGTTGTTATGTTAACAATATGATATAAGATCATTTGAGGATCAAACTTTTTTTACATACCAAGGGACTAATCTCCACCCTCCATCTTCCCACCATCTTTATTTGATCTAATTGATGAGATTAATCCCAACAATTTAAAAAACCCACTTTCATCCTTTTTTTTCAAATATTAATATCTTTCAAACCGTTAATCCTTAAGCGAAAAAAAATATACCGTTACGACGAGCATTTAATTATCTTTCTATAGATATGCACTTTGATATGCTTTTCGACAAAAAAATTTTTCGTTTTTTTCAGCGTTTTTTTTCGTAGCCGAGAAAACTCATATATGATATATCATATATTGATATATGATATGTATATGTATACTCATAAGAGTATTGTATCATATATGATTTTTTCGGTCACGAAAAAAAAAACGTTGAAAAAAACGAAATTATTTTTTTGTCGAAAAGCATATCAAAGTGCATATCTATAGAAAGATAATTAAATGCTCGTCGCGATGGTGTAA
Source organism: Artemisia annua (assembly GCA_014162995.1). Taxonomy (NCBI): domain Eukaryota; kingdom Viridiplantae; phylum Streptophyta; class Magnoliopsida; order Asterales; family Asteraceae; genus Artemisia; species Artemisia annua. The sequence continues at coordinate 37,430 of LBNU01028157.1, read as the reverse complement.
TTATTTTCGCTTAACGATTAACGGTTTAAGAGATATTTAAATTATAAAAAAATGGGTGGAATATTAAATGCTTTTAATCTCAACCATTGATTTCTTTTTGGATGAATGGTGGAAATGAGTCCCTTGGTATTTGAGGAATGTTTGGTTTTTTAAATAACTTCACTCTAACAATATTATTTTCTATAATTTTAATTTTCAAAGGATATTTATATCCCTGCGAGAGTGACAATGTGACATCAATGATCAAGGTTACAAAAAGTCATCCACCTTTTCACATCCCGTCTCTCGTCAACACGTATTATTTTTCTAAGAAAATCTAGTCTTTTTCTTTTATCATACCACTAGTTATAATACTCGTGCACGCACGAGGTTTTTTCAGAAAAATTTAATTATATAGTATTATCGTTTAAAAAAAAAATCAAAGTTAGAGCATCAACATGTGCGAAAGTAAGAAAAATAGTTAGCAGAAATTGTAAATACACCGTGGCATCAACCTGTATTGGATTCCTGAGCATGTCTCCTTATAATATTATTGGGCCAAAGGTTCTTTGATCACATAGGTTTACACTTCACACATAAATAAAATTTTTGTTTATTATATGGATATATAAGAATTTACCCGTGAAAATTATGATATAAGTAGAACTAATAAGTATGTATGAGCTTTTCATTATGTATTAATATCAATTAATATTTTGTAAAATTTTTATTAGATGAAATACTTAACTTTGTTTAGCTGACATAGATGTTAATGTTGAGTTTGATGTTTTTGTTTGACTTTAACTATTGATATCATGTTATACAAAATTTGCGAGTTTAGTAGCACATAATGAGCGTTGATGAAGTTTTTTAAAAATGTTTTTCCGGATATCTGTATATAAACTTTAAATAATAATTACATGAGTCGTTATAAGTACAATCGCGTATATTTATTTTCATATCACAGTAACTCGTACTTACCATTTGATATTTATATTACCATTAATAATGATTTAACTGTATTTAATATTCAAACCCGTGTACGTATAGATTAAACTTTTAAATAGGATAACATGAGTTCTTATTTATATTTAACGTACACAGTAAAAAGATATTTTAATAGATAAAAGTTTAAAACTAATATTTATTTTAAAAGTGTTTAACGTATATTAAAACTAAGTTTAATGGATGGAAGTCTCAAACCAATACTAATATTCATGTAATTGTAAACAAAGTTCATATTATAAAGTGTAAGTGGTATAAAGTGTAAGGGGTATAAAGTGTAAGGGGATATTTGTTTATTATCTAAAGTTATCAAAAAACATGGAGATTTAATGTTTTATTAATTATCTCCTCTTCTTTTAAGTTTTTATTTTCACAAATTTGACACCTATATTTTTATGTGTTTTTTTTCCTCAATCAAATTCTCCACCAAATTTATTAAAGTTTGACCAAAATCAATTCAATTTTGACTTTTTATTTGCCAATCATATTGCTCGATTTCGCCTATGTGTCAAAATCGAGCATTCCTATTGGTCCAATTTTATTCCTACTCAGATTGTTTTGTCCAAAAAAACTCCGAAATGATATAATTCGTTTATTGTATAAAAGATTAATCTGTTCTTATGTAATTCTTATAACGTGCACCATCACAATCATGAATTATAAGAATTAAGAACCACTCCATATTTAATTAATCAGTGAACTCTGATCTTTATATAATTATAAGTTTATTTAATCCTCAAAAAATACGGTGCCGTTTTGGGTTACTATTCTTTTGCCGCGAAGTTCTTTTCCCGCCAAAACCACAGCCCAAATGGTTGGCCTGTTTTCTTAGCCCAAGTGATCCACCAAAACAAAAAATCACCACATAAGTATAGGTAGAGATCCAGAAACCTTCAGCAAGTACGTTCATATTCCATCATTGCTGCCTCAGTTATTTGTTTTAATTCCTTGAGCTCAACAACATCAAAACCATAAATCCACAAATCCAGAACATCAAAATTATTAAGAATTAGCTTTGCTTTGAGTTAGGTATGGAAGAAAAATGGTAAGTTACTTTTATAAGTATGGTTTACTTATTGATTTCAGGGTTCTTAATTTACGGTTTGATTTCGTAATCCCTTTAGCCCTAATTTTAGAGTTCTTAATTATGGATTTTAGGCTTCTTAATTTCGTAATCTTTTTTGCCCTAAGAGTGGGTCAGTCTAATGTCGGCAGTGTTTATGCCCTTGATAAGAACGATGATGGTAGATTTTTTATGTTTAAAATAAGCACTTACAAGATGTTTGTAATTATGGGTTTTGTATTCTTTGATCTAAAATAATTTTGGTGTAGCTTTAATATTTTATTGTGGGTTTGAACGATCTATGGATTATAATGTTTTTCGTTGCTTTTTGTTTTAGGAATGTGAAAGTGGTATTCAAATGTGGTGAAGATGCTCTGGTTCATGGGTTAATGTATCGGGGCCTACCACGTGTTTGATGAAAGTCCTCAAAGAATTTGGTCTGTTGTAAGTTTATTTCTTGGGAGCTGTTTGTGTTACATATTGAAACTATTTACAAAGAGAATGTTGAAGAATTGCTTATTAAACCTACCTGTTCTACAAATGTGATACCAAATTTGTTGTCTTCCAACTTTTAGTAGCAGATCAGTATGACAGTTTTCGTTTCTTGGTTTCAGGTCATCAATCAAAAGCAAAAGAATTTGATATGGGGTTACCAATCCGAAGGTATTAGCTCCCAAAGAAGTGCTATCAAACACGCTCTAAAGAATCAGATAATGTGGTTCTTACCACAAATAGGTACACGATACGTATAAATACTTACTATTTATAAAGACTTTTGACAATGGAAATGCGAGTATGGTCAAGTTGAGTAATGGGTCGAAATGAGGTCTATCGAAGGCTTTAAAATAGGAGGCTAAATGGGCGAGTCTGTTAGATTTTGAAACATGTTTTGTCGTTTTGGACTTGACCCGTGTGTCGATCAGTGGTTTCATATGTGAAATGTCGTTTCAGGTTACGTGTTGCAGAGGCTACAAACATGTCACCCTTATAGCGAATATGCAGGCCTTTTCGAGACAATCATTAAGGTACATTTTCCATACTTTTGCTTGCTTACAAACAGTAACTAGGCTTCTTCAAAAATTAGGGGCACCAACGAGTTGAGGGGATCCAGGCATTTTGCTATACAAGAACACAATTGCTATTTTGAGAGCAAATTATGAGATTTTAAACTAATTAGTATAATATTCACAAAACTGGATGGTATACACATACGTTTATTATACAAAGTAATGAAATTTTTAAAATTGTATTTACAGTCATGGTATTTAAACGGCAACATTGTAAATAGAACGTTGCAGAACTGTTTCAGCATAAGTTCGTATACAAAGTTCAGAGCAAACGTATATCGTAATTAACTTGAGGTAGAGTTCTGTGTTTTAGCTTATTGTAAGTATGTCCGGAAACAACATGAATAGCTTTTGATCATTGACACGGAGCACAAATCTGTTATGTATACTTTTATTTTTAGACACTATGTTTATTCAGGACATTTCTCCGGTTAATATCTTTTTTGTTTGTTTTTCGGTTGCATCATGTCGATTCGATTTCTCTAGGAATTATGCATACTGTGTTGCTTTTTGCTGATAACATGTCTTCATATGTTTCAGTCGGCGTGTTTGGAGTGGAATTGCAAAAGACCGGCGAAAGGGTGTTGCGGATGAGGTAAGATACATATATTGTAAGAACGAAAATGCCATGTTCAGTTTACTTGCTCATGTCGAACCATATTAATACTTCTTTTTATTGATATACTTACTCATGCCGATACTTTCTAATCATTTTTTTTGCTGTGTCAGATTCACAACCGTATCAGCAATAATCGGAACCAGTGCAACAAACACATGGTACTACATGAAATTTGCATCCTGCCCCAAGAAACTGACAGATGAAGATCGTATGCCTTTATGCCAAGATCTCGGCCGACAATCAATTCCCAACTACAGGTAACTAACATTTACCATATTTTTTCGTTTTGAATTTTCAAAAGTTTAAGGGAATAACCAAATAGGTCACTGAAGTTTAAGTATCTTCTAACATGACTTAACGTTTACTAAATTCATGTAGTCGTCATATTTTGAACCGATGTAAGTTAGATACAAACTCACCTTTAATACCCAAACTTTTCTTAACGGTATCATTACCAAACAAGTGCGCAAGATTGTATGTAACCTGAGATTATGCATTCGCCCAACAAATTGTGTAGTCTATTTTCGATAGTTCAAGTGCAAATTTCTGTTAAATTTTTTATAGCATCATTTTGCTTATGAATTTTGAAATATATCAAACAAAAATCAGGTGACAACATGCGATGGTTTTGAAACAAAAATCAGGTGACAACCTGTGTCCCGAATGTGTTTACGTAGTATACAAGCGATAAACTTATGTGGCTAAATACATAAGGAATGAACTTATGAGCTTATAAGCTCATTCGCAGTTCCTTATAAGCTTATACACTTGACAGCATATTACGTAGTAGAACGTATAAAAAAGAGATGGTTGTGGCGCGAAGCACACATGGAAAAGGATATTTTTGGTCAGTCTCTGTAAGTAGGTTCGAGTTAGCTATATGAAAGTGTTAAATTGTTAAGAGGTCATCACACTCTTCTTTGTCTTTTCTATAAACTCTGATATAATAGAAGGTTTATATATGCATGAGGTTGCGAAGGAAAGGTTCAAGGGGTACGCATCAGATTTATATGCATTCAGTATAAAATAGATTTTAAAAAACTGATGGTATATGCAAGTTATGTGGTTTATTGCTTTGTGATATAGGGCTATTAATTTTTTTTTTGCTATTTAATGCAGGAGTTTGTACCTGAAATTCCCTTAAAAAACGCGGTTGGGCTCAGTTGATAGGTTGCACGTAACATGGTTCATGTGACTTTTATCGCTATAATATTGAGAGCGGCACCGTGACTTCAATAACAGTTACCCATTATCGAGGTTCGTGCACTCAATGTTAACCATTCCTTTATCACAGTTAAATACATTTTCTGGGTCCCAATGCCTTTTGCTGAGAAAAGAAGAGTTTAAGTGAATAAATAGTTCTCATTACTGAAATTTTCAAGGAAATAGGCGTGTCTTATTTTAAGTGGAATCCTCATACACGGAAAACACAAATTAATTAAGAATCTAAAATAAGCAGACTCAAATTTACAACGTACATCCTGATTATCTTTTTTGCTACATAAAATGTGATGATCTAATGACATCTAATTTTTGATGAGATTTAGAAGTTGTGTCAATGTTGACCAACTCAGGTGTGTATGAATTAAGTTTGATGGTGCTAAATTGAGTTTGTTATTTGTTGTCTAGAAATAAAGGGGATGCAATCGGTTGGGTGCGATCTTGGAAAACAACACTGTTTTCTCTCCTTGAAGATATGCCGATGAGTATGCATTCGTAGATCAATTCCATCTCTATGGATGGTACTTCCGCAACTACTCTAACCTTAGACAGGTATTAATCATACATTTGTTTAGTTCATGCATTTTGTGAGATATAGTCGACATTTGACTTTCTAAAATCAAATTCACAAATAATTACAGTGATGAGACATTTTGAACTGAAAACTAATACGGAGTAAGTAATAACATATATGCTAGAAGATTAATACACATTTCGGACTTAAGAAACCCTTGACCTCAAAAGTCATACTATAGCATTTTTCTGCACTCTTGCAGCAACACAGAAATCATTTTCTAATGATGCAAAGATATTAAAAACATACAAAGACTGCTATTCTCAAACTAATTTTATGCTTGACTTTTGACAAGGTAACAAAAACCAATTATAAAGTTAAATTTATATGTAAATCTCGGGTAAAAAGCAGAAATCTAAGCCTGGAGATACGGATCTACCAAAGATGCCCAAGACGTGAACTTTGTGTGGTTTACAGTACTTAAATGAGCGTGACTGTTGACTTTGGATACGGACGGTTTGACAAATTTAATGGTATAATATATGCAACTGCGTAATGTGAGGAACTAAATGGACAAAATTTGCATTGCTCGGGTTGTAAAAAGACATTCACAGTATGCTCTCGCTGTTCTTGAATCCATGTCATTTGCTAAACCAATAATCATTTATTTGCGCAGGCTTTTTTTACCAAGCTTTATTATCATATGGGAGAATTGCACCTACCACCAAGCTAAACAAGGTATGGCAAATTCCATGATTGCTGATGACGTGGGATTGCGACCACGCAACAGGTTTTACCTCTCAAGGGATCTTGAGAAGCTTGCAATCCCACCAGGCAGTGTACCTGGTCGGTGTAGTATAGTATACTGGTAAGTATGGGGGATTGATCGTTCTCTCACAGGGAATAGTGTTCGTTAGGTTAGAAAAACTACTCTAAAAGGTCTAAGGGTGAAGGAAGATTATTTTTGTATTTTTATATTTTTTATAAAAGCAAGTAAAATCTCGGTTTTTTGAGGAGTGGGCGAAATTAGTTGCTAGTCAACTAACCCAAAAACTACTATTGCAATTAAAAATAAAATAGCTAAACTATTATGGTTGTGAAAACTTATATGGAGACAAATGTGTTTACTTAGATTTCCGTACTCCCTACCTATCTTTTACCGGTTAATTGTTGTGTGTATTAATTGCGTGGATGACAGGTGTATTCCTTAGCAATTCATGGGGTGGCGTACATATCTCCCCAATTCTATGAGTTCTTATCTCCTCCTACAACTATGCGTACACATAATCATAGGGATTGTAAATAGTGGCTCATGCGTTAAATACTACCTTAATAACCTAGTACGCATTAGTTACATGTTTCTTAAGACGTTCAAGCATGTTACCATATAGGAGTATTGCCAGCTTTCTTAAGCCTAACATCGATGGAACATTCATCCAAGACAAGTAACAACACACCAATCAACCAATAGTTAATAGTTAGGTTTCATTAGATCTAAGCAAACACAAGAAAAATCTAGCCTAGCATGTTAATTGAAAGACAAGCATAAGATGTAATTAACCAACACATAGACATATTGATTAATTTAAGTGATGACTTATCTTTAATTGAACATGAAGGATTCAAGGGTGAAAAACCCTTGAAAATACAGCAAAATTCGTCTTTAGGGTTTTGCCCAAAGTTGCACCAAAAGTTCCACCCTAATGAAGGAAAAATAGAAAAGTATATATAGAAAATACATTCTGACGGCGTCAGGTTATAGGTTCTGACACCGTCAGCTCACCGCCACTAGGGTTCTCGGATGGCCTAGATCTACTTCTGACGCCGTCACCCTTTAATTCACTGTGGGCCGTCACTCTTTAGCATTACATCTGACGGCCTACTCCTTTTAACACCTGACGCCGTCAGGTGTAAACATCTTGTTTTCTTTATAGGGCGTCTAGTGTAATCTGATTTTACTCCTTTGTCAACGTTGGCTGACGGCGTCACCTTGTGACTCTGACGCCGTCAGGTAGGAAATCCAGCTTCTTTTGAGACTTTGTCGTTTTCTTCACTTTTATGCTCCAAAAACGTCCAAATATGCATGTTTCCAGAATTCTTCTCAAAAGTACCTAAAATGACAAAAGAAATGATTTAGGGCATTATTTGATCACATTTACTCGAATTATGGCTTAAATGACCCCTTAAAACGGGTACACTTTTCGTCTCATCAAATACCCTTACACTTGAGATTTGCTTGTCCTCAATCAAATGAGTTTTTATTCCAATCAAAATATGAGTTAGGGGTCATTTAACACAAATATAACAAGCACGGAAATCATACACTAGCACCTCACAAATAGTGTTTGGATACTCTCATCTCTCAAGTGTCATAGAATTATATCTCATAAATGAAAATGGAAAATATCTCTCACTACCTGTCATAGCAAAAAGATTACCATAGGCTTGGGAGAGGATCAATTACTCCTCCACTAGGCGTAAGCACCTAAGATAAACTATCAAAGAGGGCTTTCCAAAGGGTTGTAACGTAAGGTGTAGGGATATGATAAACACGGTTTGGTTGGAATAAAGGGTATTTAAATGGTGGTGAGTTAATTATCATGATCAAATACATGCACTATACAACGTTGTTAAGCCAAGACTCGACTCAATCTTAAGCTAAAAACAAAATAACAAAAACTTAAAAGAAACATAAAAGGAAACGGGATGGTAGTCCGTATGTTTTTTCTACTTTTCTTTTTCTAATTTTTTTTTGCATTTTTTTCTTGGTTTTTTGATTTTTTTTTCATACATTCTTGCCCTACCATCCAAAATAATACATCATAGGGGCCTCGGTTCTCCCCTTACACTTGAACTTTTACATAACTTTACAATTACTATTCTAATGACTCGAATTAAGATAATTGAAAAACTTGGAGTACTTTTAAAATATTTAGCACATATGGGGGTAATAATGTTGTTCTTCCCCATTACTCCATTACACTAGTACTTTACCCATGAGTCCCAATCGTCCCAAAACAATATGTACAAGGATATGACTCGACTTAGCAACCATGTAATCGATTAGATAATTAACAAAGGGTTTAACAAATGTTGTCACAATAATGCACTAAAGGTGAGTGCATACAAGGTAGGCTAAGGCGATTTGGGTGTACATTTAAGTGGGGTGTAACAAATTCTCACTTTGAGTAAGATGCTCAAAGGTCGAAACGAAAAGATAGGCTCGGAGGGGTGTACTAGGGGTATCGTGTACCAAAAATGGGTACAACGCAAAGGGTGTGGGAGAATTACTTGACCAATGTAGCCAATGTAATTATAACAAAAACACGGGTGTAAAAACAAAGGGTTAATCCTAATGCCTCTTATCATGTAGTAGATCTAACTACACGAATGTAGTCTCACTTGTGGATTTGAGATGGTCCTAACGCAAGTTCTAGAATCTAAGTGCTACCGGTACACACATCATAGCATCAAAGATGGATGCTTTTCCTACCAATTCTAGGGGTGAACCTCACATATTTGGGGTGGAAAATTTTTTAGTGGTACGGTTTTGTGCTAGTCATATAATTTCCTATCCATGAGACGCTTATTAAGACCAAAGTCTCACTTCTAAATGTTGTAAAAAATTTTAAATTGGCGCTAAAATTACCCTAACAAATATTTCTCTCGGTTTTATTACAAATTTACTATCAAACAAACAAAAATCAAGCGCAATTGTATTCTCTAAGGTGCCTTCATTTACCCCCCTTACACTTAAACCGAACATTGTCCCCAATGTTCAAATAGAAGATGTAAAAGTAAATAAAATGAAAGAATGAAATCAAATACTCCCCTGATTCGTTTGATGTGGATAGTGAGGTAACATGGTTAGATCTTCTTCCAAGAAAGATGAACGCTCAAAGCTTCCCTTCCAAAATATAAATCATCTTCTTGTCCAAAATAACCTGTTAACCTGAAAAAAAAAAAAGGCCAACCTCGCATAAAATCGGCGGTATAATCTATAATAGGATATAATGCTTGTGGAATGAATATTTTTGCAGAATTCCTGGAGATTATAAGTTAGAGAATTAACAAAACTTTTTATTTCCGGAAGAAAAACAAAACTTTCAAAAATTGCAGAAAATTATTGCCTGACGCCGTCAGGTTGTAATGCCTGACGCCGTCAGAAATGATCTGACAGAATTCTCATGTTAAGTTTCCGGAAAAATTCTGGAAAAACTAGAGCTTACTTCCTGGAATTCCTGCAAAAATTCATTATGACTCGATACAAGCATTTGACTCAAACAAATACTAATATGTATGTTAATTTACATTGTTATGATTCATGTTCATTCGTTCTTATAAACCGATTTAGATTTCCCTTACACTTAGCTTTTGCAAAATACCTTTATATGTAGTTAAGACGAAGTTAAAAACAAAATAAAGCATTTTCACAAGTTAGTTTGAAGCATGAATCAATTACAAGAAATATCATACATACGGAAACAAATAAAATCAAATAAACAAACAAACAAAACACACAAAGCATGGGTTGCCTCCCAAGAAGCGCTTTTCTTTATTAACGAGTCTTGTAGCTAGACTCAAAGTCACCGTACATTACGTGACTTCATCGTTGGTCGCGGCTTCTAAGTCATCCTCTTTTCCGGTTTTATATTCCGGTCCTAATTTCAAACAATCCTTGTAGAAACCAAATATCCTTTCCATGACATAGTCTACTCCCCTACGTCTATCCTCATCATTCCTATAGTAGACCGCTTGTATTAAGCTCCTTTTCAATGTTTGACAAGTGTTGGAATTGATCTATCTTATATGGCATTTGGTAGTTCACTTCATCGGTCTCATCCTTAAATTTAACTATCCCTAAGGAAGGTTCATAAGTCATCCTAGAGACCTCAATAAACGGTTTTCCCAAGACTACTTGAGTCAAACTTGCATCGACTATTGGGCGGATATCTTCTACAATCACAAAGTCGGTCACATAGGTGAAGTTTCCTACATAAACCGGTAATCCACTCACTCTTCCCGTGAAGTTACTAATCCATCCCTTATCGGGGAACACCCTATACCTAAGTTGATTTTTCATTATCAAGTTGTATTGGGCTCTAGTCATGATGTTTATGGGCGATCTAGGGTCGATGTAAGCTTTCCACACATGCAAATGTCCGATGTTGCATGGTATGTTGAGATTAGAAGGGTCGCCTATTTTGAAAATCTGATTACCTAGGAAGTATGGTGTCTCGGAGTCATCGAATAGATCCTTATGGTATGCCCGCTCTTCCCTAGTTGGTAACCTATTGAAGTAGTCCTCTTCATCATCTACTTCTTTAATCTCGCTTTCCCTACTTTCCTTATCTACCTCGTCTTTCTTAACTTCACCCTTAGGTTCATTATTTTCCTCACTCCTATTAATTGGTCTAATAGTGACAACGTTGATGAAGTGGACATGTTTGGATGAAGAAGGGTCCTTGCTTTGGGGTCCGCTATTAGTGGTCCTAGCTCCTTATGTGGAGGTGATAACACTTGGTTGGTAAGGGCCTTCAATAAATTGTCAATCTTATTGGTCATCTCTACTTGTTGTTGATTAAATTCGGATGTGAATTTAGCTATACGAGCTTCTTGAGATGCCATAAAATTNTTTCCTCACTCCTATTAATTGGTCTAATAGTGACAACGTTGATGAAGTGGACATGTTTGGATGAAGAAGGGTCCTTGCTTTGGGGTCCGCTATTAGTGGTCCTAGCTCCTTATGTGGAGGTGATAACACTTGGTTGGTAAGGGCCTTCAATAAATTGTCAATCTTATTGGTCATCTCTACTTGTTGTTGATTAAATTCGGATGTGAATTTAGCTATACGAGCTTCTTGAGATGCCATAAAATTGGACATAAATCCTTCAAAGTTATTGGTACTACCATAGTTGTTGGAAGGATTGTTGTTGAAGGTACGGTTCGAGGAAGGACCGTTGGGCTGAAAACGATTAGGTGGGTTGGAAGAATTGTTTTGGGGCACGTTTTGGTTTGACTTCCACCTAAGGTTTGGGTGATTTTTCCATGAGGGGTTGTATGAATCACCGTAAGGGTTTGGCTCGGGTTTGAAAGTGTACCACTTGTCTCCCGCTCCGTCGGTACGCGAGGATGCGTAGTCCGCAAAAGCTTGTTCGGGGAGTTCCATGCAATCACGAGTGTCGTGGGGACCACTACATAATTCGCACGAAGAAGTGATTTTGTTCACTTGGCTTGAAGGTTTAGGAGCTTCGTAGGATTTCATGAGAAACTTGACTTGGTCTTCAAGTTCTATGATCCTACGGTCGGAAGTGCTTGAATTGTTCGAAGGCGAAGATATTGCCTTGATCGTTTTATTCAAATCACGGGGATCATTCCAACTTTTGTTGTCATAAAGAGCAAGATCTTCTAGGAGATCCCATGATTGTTCCGCACTTAGATCACGTAGCTTGCCACCGGCCGCTTGGTCAATGGTTTGCCTTGTGTGGAGATTGATATGGTCATAGAAAATTTGGACTTGGAGCCAAAGGTCTATGCCATGATGAGGGACTTTTTTGAGTAAGTCCTTGAATCAAGTCCATGCCTCATAGAGGGTTTCGCCTTGGCGTTGTTGGAACGCCAAGATATCATTCCTTAGCTTGGTAGTTCTTCCCGGTGGGAAAAATTGAGCCAGGAAACGAGTTGTGAGATCATCCCAAGAGGTGATGGATCCTGCGGGAAGTCGCTCAAGCCATTGACTAGCTTGGTCCCGCAGAGAGAATTGGAAGAGACGCAATCGGGTCGTCTCTCGAGTGGTAACATCAAGGTCTATGGA
>LBNU01028157.1:0-24780 GCA_014162995.1 Artemisia annua | reverse complement strand
GTCTTATTCAAATCACGGGGATCATTCCAACTTTCGTTGTCATATAGAGCAAGATCTTCTAGGAGATCCCATGATTGTTCCGCACTTAGATCACGTAGCTTGCCACCGGCCGCTTGGTCAATGGTTTGCCTCGTGAGGATATTGATATGGTCATAGAAGATTTGGATTTTTTTTCATTTATTCATACACTATTTTTTTTACACTTATTGTACTTCTTTTTACCGCTTATTCATACACTAATTTTTTTGCATTTATTACACTTTTTTTAACACTATTCTTTTTACATTTATTAGTGTAAAAAAAAGTGTAATACGTGTCAAAAAAAATAGTGTGTTAATAAGCGTTAACAATTAGCGTAAAAAAAGTATAATAAGTGAAAAAAAAATAGTGTATTAAAAAGTGGTAAAAAAAAGTATAACAAGTGTGATAAGTGTAAAAAAATAGTTTCTGAATATGTGGGGAAAAAATATGTAAAAAAATGTAATAAGTGTAAAACAATTAATGTATGAATAAGTGGTAAAAAGAAGTATAATAAGTGTAAAAAAATATAGTGTACGAATAAATGAAGAAAAAAAAGAGTGAAAAAAAATTAAAGGACTAAAGTGAAAGTCAATACAAACCACAAAGACAATTAAGGGACGACCGGTAAAAGTTAACGCAAAACACATGGACCATTGCTGTAACTTTTTTAAGTGATAATTGGTCAAAAAGGTCACATACCGGTTAATATTACGTACATTGTTCAAAATTTGAAGTTATTTTAGCGATACTAGTAATAGATATAGTTAGTTACGTTGTTGTTTTTTTTTTTTTTTTTTTTTTTCCTTTTTTTTTTTTTTTTTTAAAAAAAGGTGTGTTACATATTTCTATACTTCACCCTAAATAATTTGTCTGGCAATTTAACATTTAAAATCATCAAGATATGCCCGCGAGTCCGGGGAGAAAATTACTATTTATAGAATTTTTATTTATCGAATTTGTTTTAGTCTATTTTATCAATCTTTTTTAGTTATGTTTATATGTAGAGTTGCGGATAATTAAAATTAACTAATAACTAATTTAAATTGTTAGAACGTGATCCCTTAATATAATGCCAACTAGCCAAAAGTTCAATATATATCTCATATTTGTAATAAATCCAATGAATCAATTCTAGTCATTATTTTTTTAGCAAAATAAATAGTAATAATAATAATAATAAACTTTCACACTTTTTTTAAAAATTAAATATCTCGCAAATAGTTAATCGTTAACGTGAAAAAATCATATCATCACGACTAGAATTAAACTATCTTTTTATATATATATATATATATGCACTTTTAAATATATATATTTTTTTAATTTTCGGCCAGAAAAAATCACATGTGATTTGATTTTTACAAATCACATATGATTTTTTTTTGACTGAATTTTTGAAAAAAAAATGTCGAAAATATAAAGAAGTGCATATCTATAGATATATAATTTAATTCTCATCGAAATAGTGTATTTTTTTTAGCTTGATAATTTACCATTTGCAAAATATGTTGTTTTAAAAAAATAAAAGTAGTTTTTTATTAATTTAATAAACAATAAATTGTTAAAATTGATTTATTGAATTTATGGTAAATGTAAAATCTATATTGATCTCAACTCATGCCAAGTATTCAATTCAAAACTTGCAAATTGAAATAAAGGAAGACACGCTTTACAAAGTCTAGAATGTCATCCCCTAATTTTTTTTTTTTTTTTTTTTTTTTTTTTTTTTTTTTTTTTTGACGAATCCCACGTAAAACTATTTCTACATCTAGCATGACACCACATAAACGAGTAATAACAATATCATCAAAAAGAATGTGATTCCGAGGATATTGAGACGAGAACAAGAGTTGATTTCAAAAGCTCCAAATACTCCACCACATAACAGAGAAAACACCTTCCAAGAGACCTTTAAGACGAGATCCCAATCGCAATCCACAAAACCAGGAGATCCACTCCTCATAAGAACANCATCAAAAAGAATGTGCTTCCGAGGATATTGAGACGAGAACAAGAGTTGATTTCAAAAGCTCCAAATACTCCACCACATAACAGAGAAAACACCTTCCAAGAGACCTTTAAGACGAGATCCCAATCGCAATCCACAAAACCAGGAGATCCACTCCTCATAAGAACAACCAGAAAAGCAGGGAATATCCCACCAGCGACATACAAGCCCATAAATGTCACGAGCCATGTTACATTGAAAGAACAAGTGTGAAACATCTTCCACCTCTGTAGTACAAACAGGACAACATAACGAATCAATCTGGACACCCCTTCGACCCAAATTCGCCCTAGTAGGAAGGCGATCAAGGTGAAGTTTCCATCTAAAAACATTTACCTTGATGGGAACATATTTAACCCACCTAGTCTCTATAGACGATTTAGGGAGGAAAAAATCATCCAAGAGGAAGCGAGCATCACTAACACGATACATACCTTCATTATTTAACAAATATCTCTAATATCTCTATCCTCACATACTTTGTTGATTTTAACAAATGTTTTGATCCTGTAAATAAATAAGAACAAAATACTCCGCATCTTCTAAGCATTTAACATAAAATCCAGTACTCCATTAATAAAAATTTCAATTTAACAATATTCGTTAACTGGTTATGTGTCAAACAAAAGTTTATGAGTTCACAACATTTAAAGGGTAAAGTCCATAAATTAGCAACATACTTTCCCTACTTTACAGAGTTAGGTAACAAACTTTTTTTATTACCAGTATAGTCGTTGAAACCGGCTAATCTTTAACGATATAGTAAATATGACCTGCTGATTTTCTAAATAGATAAATATTTTTTTTAAATCTTAATTTTTTTTTCACCTCATTTTTTTTTCCAGTCCAAAACCAAAAACAATAGCTTTACCGGAATAGGATCCTCTCAAGTTGAGAAGATCAACTTCACTCAAGTTGCATGATTGTAAGCCATTGGATTTGATCCAATGGTTCAAATCAAAAAAAGTTCTTTTGATTTGAGCCATTGGATCAAATCCAATGGCTCATAATGCCTCAACTTGAGAGGATAACTCATATCTCCAACAACTTCATATTCTTCCTCTTTTTCATGCTCAGCCCTTCTTTTTCTTCATCCTAATCTAACCCATAACTCCCACCATCGGCTACCTCCTTTTCACCGCCACTGACTCCACCACCACCAAGCCTTAAATCCGAAAATTGATGGGAACACATCACGAATTTAGAGAAAAAAAAATCTTGTTCCACAAACAAACTTCCTAGATTCAGATTGGTGTTGTTGCGGAGGTGACGACGGCGGCGGCGATGGGATGACGAGCATGGCAGGTAGTGATGTTTTAAAAAAAGAATTTGTTGCTTGATGAGGGTCTAATGATTCATCCCAAAGAATTTAAGATCCAGAGTTTAGAAATGGGTTTAATTACATATGTACGTGGGTTCCATTTGTGTTTTTGAGATGCAAATGATGTGTGTTTATGTTTTTGTTTATGCAAAGATAATGGAACGACCCCGTGTTTTCTTGGTATATTGGTTCAATTAAAGCGGATCAAAAAAAATTATTACTCGGTCTGTGATTGTTGTTTAGATCTATGGTTGTTGTTTAGATCTATGGAATTGTTAAATGAAAAAAATTGATAGTTGTCGGAAAATATGGTGGTTGCTGGAGAAGATGATGGTTGTCGGAAAAAATGCCGGAGAAGCTGGTGGTTTCCGGAGAAGATGGTGGTTTTGTGGTGGACCCTGAAAGCAATGATAGTATTGATGAGATAAGCAAAAATATGCCACATAAGTTTACACATAAGCATTAAAATTAAAAAATAAATGTCAAATACCAAATTAATTAACTTTGAACATTTTGAAAATAGTTAATACGTATATTGGAAATAAAAAAAAGTTTGTTATCTAACTCTGTAAAGTAGGGAAAGTACATTGCTAATTTTTGGACTTTACCCACATTTAAAAGATGACAAAAGCGTTTGGTGACATTCCGTAATATATATATTTAGGGAAAGGGTAAACTCCAAAATACATCCCTGTGGTTTACCCAATTTCGCACCATACATGCCTCTCGAAAAAGTTGCAACAAATACATCCCTCCGTTAGTAAAAGTGAACCAGTATACATCCCTCCATTAAAATAAGGACAAACGACGCAAATCATGTCTCCGTTATCCCTAACGAGATAGAAAACATTTACACCGTTAGTCCTCTAGGTTAACTGTATTTACGTTTTCGTCCGCTTTTTTACGTTTTCATCTGTTTTCTTACGTTTTTATCCGTTTTTTTTACGTTTTCGTCCGCTTTTTTACGTTTTCATCTGTTTTTATCCGTTTTCGCCCGTTTTTTTTGTGATTAGGTAAGTATACTAAAAGAAAACTTGACATTTGATAAAAATGTTTCTGTATCAATTTTAAATCACGATTTTGACCCTTTCTTATCTGAATCATCAAAAGAGTAAAATACGAAAGTTGTCTGGAATGATGTTTTACATCAAAACTCGTGAGATTTTAACCAGAAAATGCAAAATAAGGGCTGTTTACTGCCAAAACATAAGCCCCCCCCCCCTTTTTTTTTACCAAATTAAAAACTAATAAACTTATAAAATCTTGTAAATTTTGTACTTGTGTAAATCATCAAACTTATTTGAAAAAACATACGAAAACGGATTAAAATGTATGAAAACGTGAAAAAACTGGTGAAACATGTAAAAACGGACAAAATCTCGTGATTCTTGATGTAAAACATCATTCCGGACAACTTTCGTGTTTTACACTTTTGATGATTCGGATCAGAGAGGGTCAAAATCGTGATTTAAAATTGATACAGAAACATTTTTATCAAATGTTAAGTTTTCTTTTAATATACTTACCTAATCACAAAAAAGCGGGCGAAAACGTAAAAAAATGGCAAAAACGGATAAAAACATAAGAAAACAGATGAAAACATAAAAAAGAGTACGAAAACGAAAAAACGGACTAAAACGTAAAAAAGTAGATGAATACGTAAAAAAATTGATGAAAACGTAAGAAAGTGGACGAAAACATAAAAAAAACGGACGAAAACGTTAAAAAAGGACTAATGGTGCAAATACAGTTAACCTAGAGGACTAACGGTGTAAACGTTTTCTATCTCGTTAGGAGATAACGGAGAAATGATTTGCATCGTTTGTCCTTATTTTAACTTAGGGATGTATATTGGTTCACTTTTACTAACGGAGGGATGTATTTGTTGCAACTTTTTCGAGGAGGATGTATGGTGCGAAATTGGGTAAATCACAAGGATGTATTTTGGAGTTTACTCTTAGGGAAAATTACTCAAGTAGACTAGTCGCTCTATGACTTATTATTTTTCAGACTTAAAATTTTCCAAAGTTCAAATTAGACCGAATTACTGGAAACTTGCAACGCAACCACAAGCCAACAAGTGCCCAAGTATTGTAGGTGGATTAATCTTTATTCGATTGTTTAATGACACGTGTCAAACGTAGACACGAGTTGCCCAAAAAATGAGTCATCCTTGTTCTATTTTGGACTTTTAAAAATTTTAGGTCTAGAAAGTGATAACTAGTAGAGCGACTGGTATATTTTGATAATTTTTCATATATGTTATTTATATGTGTCAGTTTGACTCTAGTAACATTTTTATTTTCTTTTTTTAAATAAAGAAAAAGAAAATGTTACTCCGATTGTTAGGGAGTAGTATTTTTCTAATTCAATATAGTATTAGAATATTTAAAAAAAAAAAAAAAAAAAAAAAAAAAAAAAAAAAGGCTGTATGCCTTGCATTTTTTTTAGAATATTTGAAAGTGCTCATTCTCGTCGAAAGGACAATGACCAAAAAGAGAGATCTGAACGGATTCACACCCGGCTCACTAAAGTTAAAGCTTGGAAGGCAATGATATAATGTGCTTTATATTTTAAACTTAACACCACCTCACATTTTGCATATCTACTCACTTTTTCAAAAATAGGTGGTGAGGTATTCACTTGCTTCTCACTGTTAAAGAATGTGCAATAAACGTGCGTGTGAATTTAGAGGCTCGTAGGCGTGTCACTTCATTACAAACTCATTGCATATGAAAATGCCAAGCGCTCACAATATGCTATCTTTTAAGTTAGTAATTGGTGTCACGTAATATATAATTTGATTCCATTGAGCACATCAATATACTTATGGAAACTCACATTGTTTACTTGCTTAAAAACAATGTATTGACTCACATTGTTCGATATGCTATCTTTAGGTTAGTACAGGTCTTGGATTTGTTGTAATGGCGACCCAACCAAAGGTCGGTCTAGCCAAATAGACGTGTACCTTTGCAGCCCTCTTTCTCTCTCTGATTTGATCAACCAAGCGACCTTATAAGTTGTATATAGTTTTTGTGTGTCTGAGTGTTTTTTTTTAATTAATTTATGTGGTTATATTTTTTTGTTGTGACCGAAGTGATCTTATTACAAGCATTTGATCATGCATTTGGGCTATTTGACTTGAGAGAGAGAGAGAGAGAGAGAGAGAGAGAGAGAGAGAGAGAGAGAGAGAGAGAGAGAGGTGGCAAAGAAAAATGATTTGGATATTTAAAAATTTACACCCAAGATTAAATTTAAAGATATGATTGGTGTATCTAAAAATTTGATTGGTGGGAAATGATGAAAAAGAAAAAATATATTACACTTGTCAAAAAATATATAAACTAGATCTATTCTTAAATTTCATTCTTAGGGAGTTAGGCATCCACAATGGTAAACCTTTCTGAATGTTTATAATTGTATTATGACATTAATTTATAAGGAAAGGATCCGGTGAGAAAAAAATTAAAATTATAAGACTAAGAAGAATTTCTAGCAATACATTTTAAATGAGAGGAAGATTTTTAAGAGGAGATGCATCTATTTTTGTAGGTGCATCTGAAATGTGTAGTTGTGGTTTCTTCGTATCCTTCTTATTCTAATTTTTCTACATATAAACCCTTTCATTTTTTATAAACATCTCATATAATTTAAATGCATTAAATAATGAAAATGTTGAATATCTTATACCTCTTTACTAGTTATAATGCCCGCGCACGCGCGGGGTTTTTATTTTTTTTTAATTTTTGAATTATACATTTTTATTTTTTTAAAAACAAATAATTTAATCTTTGTTTTGTTTGATTTATGATTTTTAATTATATTTATTATTAAATATAATCATTAAAAAAATTTAATCCTGTTGTTAGTTGCATCTTATCTATATTTTTTGTATTTACCTTTTACTTGTGTAGTATATCAAGAAAACAAATTTTTAAAATTTAAATTTAAAAATAATAATTAAAATATTACTTAATAAGGAAATATTCTTTTTTCCGAAATACGAAAGTACCACTAGGGGTTTTGTTTTATTATATAAAAGATTTTACATAAACTTGAAACAAATGTTCAGTTTATAAGTTTTTACACTTCTTTATAATTTTATTTTAGTTACTATTAAGCCTATATCTCGCCACTCGGTAGCAAAAGCATTTAATCACCATTACTACTTGTGATAGGGTCAACAGAAGTGGGGCACCACTCAGGCTGGACGCAATAATGAAGACGACCGAATCGGTCGTAAAAAAAACTCGGTCTCCATTGTTGTGCTATTTCAATCACGACCGAATAGAGGGAACAATGAAAACGAAAACGGTCGAGTACACGACCGAAATACATACACACATAAAAAACAAAGGCCCACTTTTTATTAACATCGCCTTTACTGGAGCACCCAATCGCCTGCAGGTCGCTGGAGAGAGAAAGCTGACGTGACAGAAAAAAAAAAAAAAAGGTCGCGACCCGCCTTATTGCGTCCAGCCTCACAACGCCAATCCAAATCATGATTCCATTTGAAGAAATTGGACCATCAACCCCCAAAATGAACCATTCCCACAACGACAGACATGGTTCAAAGTGGTCCCTGTAAGCAGGTCATCAACCAATAAGAAGTCGACAACGTTTGGATAAAACCACTATGGTTTTCCAATACTACCTTATTTTCACAACAAGATTCTTTCTATTTTCAACTGTCCCACCAAATATCATGATTCCATGTCTTCCATGAACGTACCTTTTCATTATGTATTCTTTTCCTTATCTTTTTCACTTAAAAAAATTTGAAATTCTGGCATAAATAATTAATTCGTCCGTCACAAGTTTTACGAGTTGAGATCCATGAAGAATCCATACATGCCATAGAACCTATCAACCAATCATAGCCACCCATTTATATTTTTCACATTTTTTTTCAAAACAACATATCTTGCAAACGGTAAATCTTCAAGCTATAAAAAAAATACCATCGCGACGAGAATTAAATGATCTTTCTATAGATATGCATTGTTATATACTTTCGACGAACTTTTTTTTTTAATTTCCGCCCAGAAAGAATCATATATGATTCGTAAAAATCATATATGATTCGTAAAAAATCATATATGATTCGATTCTTACGAATCATATATGATTCTTACGAATCATATATGATTCGTAAGAATCATATATGATTTGTTAAAATCGAATCATATATGATTCTTACGAATCATATATGATTTTTCTGGGCGAAAAAAATAAAGTTCATCGAAAAAAAAGTTCGTCGAAAGTATATAACAATGCATGTCTATAGAAAGATAATTTAATTCTCGTCGCGATGGTATTTTTTTTGTAGCTTGACGATTTACGGTTTGCGAAATATTTAAGTTTTAAAAAAAGGGTGGAAGTTTATTTTTTTATTTTGATAAAAAAAATGAGTGGCTAAGATTGCTTGATGGGTTCTATGGTAAAAGTTGGATTTATAAAGAACTTTTGGCCAAGTTTTACAATTTTATTTTTGTTTACTCAAAATTAAATATTTACTTTCATGTATTAGACCACAAAATATTATCAAAAAGTAAGAAATTTAACATTGTTGGTGCATATGGTAATGATCTTACTTTTCCTTAATTATTTGTAATTTATAAATAAATATTCTATTTGAAATGAACGAAGCAGTAATTTAAAGTTGATATTCATATTTAAAATGAAAGACCCGAGGGTTTTTCATGAACAAAACCTTTAAATTTTACACATAATAGATCGAGACACAACCCAAAATCATGAGGAAAGATGCATATTGATCATGCTAGATAGACAACTACATAAAGAGTCTCTCTTTATCCCCATTTATGTTTTCATGCGTACCTCACACTAACGACGTAACATGCCCAATAAGGCTTGTACGCTTTTGGATGCCAGCCTAATAGGTTTGTCAAAATATCAAATAAATATGTCCTTCATTTTCATGTCATTCAGTGCCTACTCATTTTGCTCGTCCCAAAGTAGCATAAGGATGTTAGACAAGCCATTGGATAAAGGTTGGCCTCACCAAAAGTATCAATGCTATATGGAGTGGTATTATTCGCTGTATAATGACGCCCTCCTTCTCCAATAGCAAGGTCCCATATTTTAAAGGACTTAGCTCGACGCTCCATCCCAAGGTGACATTAGGTACAGTGGTATGGTTGCTATAAATACAACCAGTTGAGGTGGTTGGCACACACAAGCATTCTGGCCAGATCTCTCTCTCTCTCTCTCTCACATTTATTACTCATTACCATTCATCTCACCCTCTCTTACCCTCACGCTAAAGCTTGATCTTGGGCTACACCTTAAAGCGAGGCCAACGCGTGTTGTTCATTCTTGTTATTGACATTGAAGAAGGACCCAACCTATAAGTCTCTAAAGGACCATACACTTTAAGAAGGAAGGCTGCGGTTCGTTGCTTCTACAAATTGGTGCCATCCGTGGGAACCATTCTTCATTTCAAACCCATCTTCCTGGTACTCATCATGTTGGCCCATCGGAGGCAACAGAGGTACTAGGAGGAAGAACACCCTTCTGCACTCATAACCTTTTGAAAACCTATTTATCCACCCTTAAGACTTTGATCAACGAACATAATGAGAAAAAAATATGGATCACGACCTTTGCATCTGGATTTTAAGGACAATGATGTTTGTTTGTCTGAATGAGACCCGAAGGATGGCGACCCTTATTACATAGAGGGGATCTCATTACTTATGTGTCTTGTGACTACACATTAGTCATGAGACTTGAACTTAACGTGTACATAACAAAACATAAACCTACATCCAAACTTTTAACTATTAAATTTATTATAGATAAGACCCTAGACAAGGATTTACACTTTTTCTATCCTAACAACTTGTCAACTTCCTCTTGAAGCCTAATCTCAACCTCATGTAGCCTTGCTTTCTCCTTCTCCAAACATTCACACTTAGCCTCAAGAGCAAAAAGCTTCTCCTTATACCAACTCACTTCTTCTCTTCCAAAACCAATCTCCGATACTCAGCTTGGTGCTCTTTCAGAGTCACTTTCAGACTTCTCACATCCTTTTGAAGATCTATGACAACGGGAGTCTTCTCAAGGTTTACTAAAATCTCTTCAAATTGAGCTTCAAGATCCTTGATGTTAGGTCACCATTTTGTAGCATAAGAACACATAATCTTTAGAGAGAGAAAGTAAGTTAGAGAGAGAGTGGAAGGAACTCTTGTATGAAATGAAATGAACTTTGTTATTGCATAGAGAACCAACACCCTCCTTGGAGGGTTACACCACTATTTATAGTGGGAAGTCTAGGGCATTACATAAGTTTCACCTATTATCAATATTGCCTCTTAGACTTTTGCAATACATGAAAACATGACACAAACTTGTGTAAACATTGATAAAACATTACTAAATAATATTCTAAGGCTATTACAAAACTTAATGACCGAGACTTGATATTAATAAAACGTGATCCTAACAATCTCCCCCTAAGGGTCGATCATCAAAGGTTGCGTGACATCGATATCTTTCTTCATAATCTTTGACATTTGTTGCATCAGATGTCTTCAAAAAATCTTTAAGTTGTTGTTGATCTTTGTTCTCCGTTCTTTGTTGTAGTGATTCATATGACGTAAGTATCTGCCTTTAATCACTCCTTTGCTTCCGATGGATTACCGCCTTTCCAACATGCTCATACATCTTTGACTTTGCTTCATTTTGCTTTGGTAGTTCTCTTTTCTTTGATGTGGATTCTTTGACGTGGAATCTTTCTTTGAACATCACATAATTTCAGATCTTTTTCATTCAACTTTGTGGATTCATATTAACTTAGAATCATTCTTTGACTTTTCTGCATCGATCTTAAGTGAGAACTTTTGTGGACTTCGAGATGTATGTATGAGCATGTGGAAACCGTGTCACGATGGTGGTTGTAGCTGCATAAAATTTCGTTAGTAATAAACAACCGGTACTTACAGGTTCGGAATTAGAGATTGTTAACAGCATAGTGTGAAAACTCTCTCTAACCCTTACCAAGGCCGTTCCTAATCGGATACCCCCGAAGGAGCTTACACGGACATACAAAAGTACACCCATGATTAGGTGAGTTGCTGGAGATCACCCCACGACTGTAGACCACGTTAAGACCACCACGAACACTAAGCGTAACCCACAAGGAGTTACCGAAGTGACCTGCTGTCAGGGTTGTTTGATGTTGACCCTGACAGGATTTCCGTTCAATCATTGAGAAATACATAAGTAATTCCTCTCATAAACGTTCTCGGCAGATTGCTATCCATTGATGTAGAATCATCAGTTATAGAAATTTTAAGTGTTCCTAAGAGATCTTTGATGTATCTCGTGGCTCTAGACTCAATAAGTGCACATTTAGTCGTCGGAGGTGTGGAGCAGAGTACCTCCTTTTCAATATCAACACACTCGTAATGAGTGATCAATAGATTATGTAGGGTTCTCCGTGAGAATGAAACAAGTATCTTTTAAGAGACACTTGAGTGGCTAAGAAGGTTAAGTGCAGTGCGTCACTGGGTCCATGACGACTTTGTTCTTCAATACCGATGTTGCCTCAGCAACAACCAGTAGCAGATGAATTGAACCCGGTGTCTGCCCTAAGGTTGATCAAATGGAGGGCTATTTCTTTTCACCCTTTTCTTTACTTTTCTTTTTAATTCTTCAACCCCTTCTTTCCCTTTCATTCATTACTCCTTTTTTTCATATCATACCTAAGGACTTCTAATTCTATCTATTGGTGTTGTCCCTGGGTAGATCCCTCCGGCTCTGGCGGATCATAGGACGGTTTTCCCTAACCTTAGTCAACCTTATAACTCCTTGACTATCCTATTGTTTCCATTAGAACCAAATGATTGAAATTCTCCTCAAAGTGTTTGTGAATAAAAACTTTTGTTAACACTTTGAGAGTTTAGATTTAATTTTGAGAAATACTCCCCCTCCACATATGCTCATGAATATTTCAGAAATTTGCACATGCGGGAGGAATCTGCACTTTTCGAATTGATCCATTCTTAATAGACATGTACCCGAGGGACACGTTTACGTTGTTAGTTAAAGGGATCCATTATCAGTTTTTAGGTGATAACTAGCCCTAATAACTAACTTGAATTTGTTAACATTCCTTGAAAGGAAGTTAGACCCGTCAAAGTAAACGTCTAATAAGAGTTTCTCGAAATGGTACATTCTACTCAGACAAGTCCTTCGCGAGACACGTTTACATCACTGGTTATACCAGCTTGAAATTATTACCCGTCCCAGAACATGTCCTTTCGACAACTGACTTTTGATGTTTCGTCAATTCGAGGGTTAGATCTGAGTCGAGCTCACACTAGATATAACTTTACACATCATATTTTGATGACTTTTTCATTTCGCCCCCTAAAAAATAGCATACTAGATGTTATTTTTGTTAAATGTTTTGAGAAAAATATGCCTTTTTGAGTTTTATGGGGAGAATCCAACGAGAACTTTTACTTTAGAACAAAGATCTTTCAAGTACTCCCCCTCAAATAGTGAACAAACTTTTTGAGATTTTGAATGCGAGAGGAAATACTTGTTCTTTTGAGAAGAATTGTGAAAAACTTTGAAAATTTAGATTAATTCTACTCAAAAGTAAGAAGCTTTCGCTCCTTATATTAGGATTGAGGCACTGATGCGTACCTCAGGGTCCTTTCTTTACAAGTGCGGGTTGTACACTGTTATGTGTGCACAAGCCATAATGATATAAATGAAGATGATAATGAACAAATTTATAAGATTGTACCAAAAAAAGCAATCACAGCAACGGATGGTCAGGACGACGATAAGTGAGAATGTTCGGAATCGGTGCCCTTTCTCCAATCAAGCTCTCCATTGTTCGAATATGATTTCTGAACTTCAATCTATGATCAATCCTATCCATGAACTTTAAAGCTTCTCTTACATCATCCCTTGTCCAGCCCTCTCTGATTCCTTGGTCATAACTCTTAAGCCTTTGATCCAGCTGAATTCTGACAAATTTGAGAGTCTGATCCCCGAACTTGTGAGTTTCATCATATCTCATGAATTTCTTAGCTCTGTCTTTGGCGAAAACGACCCCAAATGGTTTTCTGATGAACGTGCAAGGTTTCATACCCAAATAAATGTTCATTTGTGGGGTGGTGAAGTTGAGAGAGGTTTGATAATTTTCGACTCCTAATTGTGCGTCTTTAACTCTTGCCCGGATGATGCGTTGACGAGCAAAACTAGAAGTGAGTTGATGAGGTCATATTGAAGGTTGCCGGGCAAATTCTGAATTTTTCCTTGAACCTTAAGTACATACATATCTTCGATGTTGTTTGTATTCAATCGATGATAGTCAGCTTCACTGAATGAATACTCTTTGTCATCACTTTGTCGGACCACAATTTTGTCAAGAAAGTTGTAACCATATCTTTTTTCTGTTTCAGGAATTCCTGTGATGCCAAGAATCCGGTGCATTGAGTATGGCTTGCCTTTTGATTTGAACGTTAACTTCCATTTGTAAAACCATCTGCGCATCTCCGGCCAGTGATGAGTACCCAAAGATGCTTCGACATTATATTTGGAGATCGATGTAGAGTACAGACCCCTCATTTGATCTTCAAGATCATCGAGAAGATAAGATGCAACTTTGAACTTGGTAAGAGATGACGCATAACGGTGTGCAGGATCGGTGTTGCCATGAATGAGATATTTTAGGTCGTTGTTGAAGAAATACTCCTTGGGGATCTTTGGACGGTTGAGAGGACCAATGAGAGGTAACGGTTGAGAGAAATCTTGAAATTCAAAGTCAGGATCATGTCCAGGGTAGATTCTATCCCATGAAGCCCTCTTTTCCCACGTGATGTTTTCAGACAATGCACGAGCACATTCTTCAACATTGTATTCAAATTCAAGTTCCGATGTAGTGCAAGTCTTGAACTTCGTGAAACCTGCTTTTCGAATCTTTACTAAATCAGAAAGCTGAAGTTTCTGGGTCTTCATTATCTTCTTGATTCGCTTTGTGAAGCCGATAATAGATCCTTCTAAGGGTACTTCTGACTCAGGAATATCTGGATAAGCATCAACCATTTCATCGAACCAGTTGTATGTTGGAGCAGAAGGATCAATCCATTNTTTTCGAATCTTTACTAAATCAGAAAGCTGAAGTTTCTGGGTCTTCATTATCTTCTTGATTCGCTTTGTGAAGCCGATAATAGATCCTTCTAAGGGTACTTCTGACTCAGGAATATCTGGATAAGCATCAACCATTTCATCGAACCAGTTGTATGTTGGAGCAGAAGGATTAATCCATTCTGGGTCTGGAAGAGCTGAGGCTTCCTTTGGTGGTTCAGTGATGTTGGCCGGTAGATATTGTGGGATTTCATACTTGGAACCTGGAACATCCAATTCCTTAGCTGCTTCCATTTGAACATCATCTGTAGTATGCATCTGAACTTCATCTGTGGATTTTACGGGGTTTTCAGCATCAGATTGAATGTTGACTGTTGTGGTAGGGGGTCTAGAAGTTGATCCAGACGTCCTTTTGCATTTGCCTTGTTGCTGTGGTTGATCATCTGGATCGTCATGACGTCGCTTTGTTGACTTAGTACTTTTGCAAGACTCACCTTTCTTTTCTGCCTTTTTCATTGACTTAAGTAGTGCTTTGCGAAGATCTTCCTCATTTTGGTCATCCATGATTGCTTCCAACAGCTTTCCCTTTAGATCACTAGCAGATGGGGTAGATGGTAGAGTCTGAACGGTTATTGGAGTTGTCTGAAACTTTTGTGTAACAACCCTTTCATGATTATCTTTAACGTATTGTTCCACGGTTGCTGGGAGTTGGTCACGAACAAATTTTCGAACTTCTCCTGGTAATCGATTCTTAACTCTGTCTGCCACGGCTGCATCAATGTTGTAAACTTTGAATAGTTCAAGCTCTTTCTGTTGTTCTAAAACCTGCCCTTGTAAATTCTTCAATTGTTGTTGTAATGATCTCAACAGACTTGAATGAGTAGCCACTTGTGATTCTTGGGTTTGCTGAGGAGGAAGTGGTTGGGTCATTGAAGGCTGATCCTGAGATACAGTTACTTGAGGTTGTTGGACTAGAGCAGCAATAGGAACAATCTCATAACTGCCGGTGACATCAACTGTTGTATCATCCGTTTCTTGATCATCATTCTTATCATCTTTATCACTCTTGGTTTCATTATCACTTTCTTCATCACCTTCATTTGATTCTTCATCACTTTTCTTTTCTTCTTCACTCATTTCTTTTACTCTTTCATCACTACTTTCCGATTCTCCTTCAGATTCGTCATTAACAGCTTCAGTATCATCCTTATCTTTGTCACTTTCCTTTTCTTCCCCGTCAGTAGACTGTTTTTCAGAACTTGAGGATACTTCTGCCTTATCGGAATCACCTGAATCATCTGAATTATCTTTTTCTTGATCAGTATCTGAGAGTGTTTGAGAACCGGATTCCTCAGACTTATCTTCATCTTCTTCATTCTCAAATGATGGATTCTCCAACTCAACATCCTTAGTGCCAGAACCTTCACCTTTCATTTTCAGGTTGGCTATTCTTTCCTCTTCTGAACGTTTACTTTCTTGTAATGTTTTTTGCAGTTGTTCCTCTTCTTCAGATTCGGACAAAGGTGGAGTTCCAGCTTCTTCCTGAGGTTGTTTGCCCTTGCCTTTAGTTTCTTTTACCCCTTTAACGGTTTTTTGCTCAGTTTCCTCATCAGTCGGTTCATCACGAATGGTAAGATTTCTTTTGGGCTGACGAGTAGCTTTCTTTGATCTTAACTTAGGAGCCTTGAAGACCTTTTCAGTACCCTTAGAAGCTGTTTTGGTTTTCTTAGAAGTCAACCCGACTGAATTATTCCTTTGGGCATTGTCATAGTCCTCATAAGCTTTAGTCTTTCGAACAGCATCTGTTAACAGGAGATCAGGAATTCTCATCCCTTGTTTCGTGGTGCTTGTTTTGTGAATTCTGGCTGAAGAGTACATTAGATCCATAGCAGTTGTATGTTCCTTATCCTCCCGTCTAGCATCAATCTCTGAATATTTATGCATGAAGTGTCCTATGAGGTGCTTCGTAAACCGACAAAAAGGGATTTTCTTTGTTGGTGATGTTTTGAATTGTCGGGCTTGAAAAGTCATATCTTCCCAAATTAACTGAGCGAAGTCAATGGGAGCCATTTTGACTACCCCCAGTAAATTTGCATGAGTTCCAATAATGGATGTTCGTGCCCGGTTTCTCTGCCAGTTACACAGTTGGTGAGGATGGAGTAAAGAGTGAGCCATGGTTGTGGTATATTCTTTCTGTCGATCGATGATAGGTTGGTGAGTTTGGTTTTTGATTCATCATACCCAATTTCTCGTAGAAATCTGATAATTTCTGACAACGAAGGACGTAGGGTGAATTTCTTGAAGTTTCTGGAACCTTCAGCAGGTAAGCCAAGAACTGAGCGTAGAGTTCCGACGTTAAACTGAATGTCTTTGTGATCAAGTCGTATCCCCATTGTTTTGCCGTCCTTACTTACTTCAAGAGATTTCCAGAATTTTGTCAAGTAGACTTCAGGTACGGAGCATGAACAAGTGAGTAGTTGTCGAATGTAATGATGCTGTAGAATCTCCACTATGATTTGACATGTTGGATGACACGGGAGTTTCTCTAGATCAACTTTCAAGTTAGACTTTCCGATATTCCTTTCATCTCCTTTAATTAACTCATGCCTAGGAGTGGTTCCTTGAGACATCTTAGTACCTGAAATGCATCAACACAACCAACGAACAAAATATGGTGATGTTTAAGTTAGTGAACATTTCAATATCCAAGTTGTCATCTTGATGGAATTAGTGTGACCGATGAATAATGCAACATATTGATACATGCACAACTAATTAGCATCATAACCAAGAAAGACACATTTGACACATCCCACACATGTAAGCAAATTAAGTCAATCCAAAACAAGGCATACTCCACGAAGTCAAACACATAAAAGCTTATTCGACAAAAGTCAAAACTTGTGTCATACTCGAAAAAATTACAAGCCAAACTCGATAACCTATGTATGTGCCATACTCGATAAAATTCAAGAAATTTGGACAGAGTTTTGTTACATACAAGTCACATGAAAAGAACCCATACTCGATGGTTCTTAAGGTCCACTCCTTACTTAGAGAACAGATAAGTAAATCATACTCGATAAGCATACAAAGATATGATACTCGATAAGCTCACAAACACATGATACTCGATAAGCATCCAAAGAATGTCCTTACTCGATATATAAATCTTACTCGATAAGAATAAAACACCAATCATACTTAATAATCACACAAACTAATGATACTCGATAAGCATATGGAAAATAGCCTTACTCGATATCAAAGTCATACTCGATAAGTCAAGATTACTTACTCGATAAGAGCAAAAACTCACAGCCATACTCGATAAGTCCATTAACTCGATAAGGTCTCATATTTTTTCTTACTCGAAGAATAGAGACATCTTATATCGAGTAAGGAATTGGATTCCTTACTCGACATCAAAATGTCCTTATGCTTCGAGTAAGGCAAATATGAAGCCTTACTCGATAAGAATGCCTGATACTCGATAATCTTCATATATATACTCGATAAGTTCATGAGGGATACTCGATAAGCCCAAAAATTTAAGTAAGATATAGGTCATGGGTATGTTACAGTTAGTTGTCATTAGGTATCTAAACACATAAACCAACACTAAATCCAATATAATCCTAACACATTTGTCACAAAAGATCAAATAAGCCCACGAATTAACACGAAATCAAGCATATGTAATCCTACGCATCTGAAACTATGGGAGCATGTTATGTGAACACATTAGAGCCATAAACAACATGTAAAACACACACCCATAAGCACAATCTTTCCCAGCCAATAATACGAGCCCTAGAGGCAAATATTCTCAAAAATTCACACACTTAATGAAACCAAGGCCAAGTTAAAGGTGTTATCAAACAATTTTAGACCTACCAAAGCAACCCATCTACTTTAATTAGCCTAGAACCTTAGAATTAAGAAACACCCAAATCGAGCACACGAACCCTAATGCATGAATTCCACAGAACAAATTCCAGAGATTGAGAATATGAAAATGAGTAATTAAACGATTATGAACACTTACAATCACTGAGAAAACTCAAAATTCAAAGAATTTGGGTCGTGGAAAATTTTTGGCAGCACAGGGTCGATGGTTTTTGATTTTATGAATGTGAAGATTTAATTTCCAAAGTTTATATAAGGAAAAGTTTCAAATATTGACCATTTAGACCCTTGGACTTGTACACAAGCCAAACTAATAACAATTTTAACAATTAAAGTCCCTCTAGTTTTTAAGTCGCAATGTTACGAGTCCAAGTGATTAAAACTTAGAGTATAAGTGACGAAACTCCCCCTTGAACCAATACCACATCTGATGACGGTTATAAATAACTTTTTGGCTCGAGAGTTAGTCGGAAAAGATGAATTTGAATGAAGAAAACCAATGAAGATAAAAAATTCACAAGAATATGACAAATTTTCTCCCCCTCAAGATATGTTTACAAAAAAATGTTGAAAATGTTTGCAACAACATATCTTGAAGTAGTGAATTTTTTTATTATTTTTTTTTGAAATGAAATGTAATGAGGAAAGAAAATCTTTTTGTGTTTTTCTGAGTTTATATTTTTGTATTTTGTTTTTGAATAGATATGTACAAAATGTTTTGGTGTCTGACTCGCTTAATTGTTTTTAAGAAAAGATTGTAAATCATCTGGAGTCAAACACCGCATACCAATCCGGTGAACTAATTCAGCAAACCAAGATGGAGCTAATGGTTTTGTGAACAAGTCTGCCAACTGGTATTCAGTACCCACAAAATATAACTCAATTGTACCCTTTTCAACGTGGTCTTTGATGAAGTGATAACGGAGGTCGATGTGTTTAGATTTGCAATGAAGAACAGTGTTGCAGGAGATTGCTATCGCGCTTTTGGAATCACAGTACATCGGGATTTTGTTGAATAAGTAGCCGTAGTCCATTAGCTGTGTTCGCATCCAGATGACTTGAGCACAGCAAGCAGACATGGCTACATATTCAGCCTCCGTGAATGATAATGAGTAGCAATCCTGCTTCTTCGATTGCCAAGACACAAGTTTGTCTCCAAGAAACTGCAAACCACCAGAAGTACTTTTGCGTGTGTCTACGCACCCTGCATGATCAGCATCTGAAAAGGCTATTAGTTCAAAACCAGAATCCTTCGGATACCAGAGTCCCATGTTAATGGTTCCCTTTATGTATCGAAGGATTCGTTTAGCCTCATTGAGGTGACGTTCAGTAGGACTGGACTAATAACGAGAGCACATAAATACAGCAAAGACAATATCTGGTCTACTAGCGGTTAGATACATGAGTGACCCAATAATACTTCGGTATTTTGTGGGGTCAACAGGTTTCCCATGTAAATCCGCATCTAGCTTAGTTGCGTTGGCCATTGGTGTATTGTAAGTATCACAACTGGTCATGCCATGTTTCTTAATTATCTCTAGAGCATATTTAGACTGACTAAGGAAAATCCCACGGGGTGATTGATGAACTTGTAGTCCTAAAAAGAACGTAAGTTCACCCATCATAGACATTTCAAAATTTTGTTTCATTAATTTTGCAAAAGCGTTTGAATACTTTTTATATGTAGAAGCAAAAATAATGTCATCAACGTATATTTGCACAATTAAAACATCATCCCCGTGTTTTTGGATAAACAAAGTTGGATCTATCAAGCCTTTGGTAAAATCATTAGCAAGCAAGAAAGCAGTAAGTTTATCGCACCATGCCCTTGGGGCTTGTTTAAGACCATAGAGAGCCTTCTTAAGTCTGTAGACATGATTAGGATGCTATGGGTCGACGAATCCCTCTGGCTGACTAACATAAACTACTTCACGTAATTCGCCGTTCAGAAATGCCGTTTTCACATCCATTTGATAAACGACCATATTTTTGTGAGTAGCGTATGCAAGAAAAATGCGAACAGCTTCTAGTCTAGCCACAGGTGCAAAAGACTCCTCAAAATCAATTCCTTCTTCCTGAGAATGTCCTTTAGCAACCAATCGGGATTTGTTACGAATAACTGTGCCATCTGCGTCCAATTTGTTTTTCCAAATCCATTTCAGCCCAATGACGTACACTCCATCTGGTCGTTCAACTAATTCCCACACTTCGAGGCGTTTGAATTGGTTGAATTCTTCTTGCATTGATTCAATCCAGTTGTCATATGTGAGTGCTTCCTTAATGTTTTTGGGTTCTGCTTGACAAACTGTGAGTGCATAAATGCAATGTTCAGAATCAGAGTGAAGTCGTTGTCTTGTCATAACTGGAGCTGAAGGATGTCCAATGATGTTGATTAATGGATGATCTTTAGTCCACTGATGCGTTGAAGGATGAGGGTTATGGAACTGCTGCATATTGACTGATTCCAAATTGCGTGTTGACAACTCTGCAATATCTTCAAGGTTTGGAGTCGGAGCAAACGGATTGAAAAGCGCAAGTGGATCAAAATCTGCAGGTTCGGGTACTTGTTGTTGGTTCAGATCTTCAGCTGCATTGTCTGTATTGGAATCGGTTTGTTCAGCAAACGGATTGAAGAACTTATTACAAGGTGCACTGTTGTCTACAGTAGTAGTTGTAGGAGTAGTTGTATCAGGTATTGGAATATGATCAGGTTGAGCAGCGGAACTAGTGGATACAGCTGGTGCACTTTGATAAAAAATGTCATCAAACAGTGGTGCGAACAAGGTTTCCAATTCTTTGCGGGTTGGTGACAATGGTGTAGTTGAAGAATCTGGGAAATTAAGACGGTTGGTTACGGGTCCTAAGCTGTTGTGCTCAGAAGCCATTTCAGAAAGTTCATCGAAATTAGCGTGAATTGTCTCTTGAATTTCCCTTGTACGACGGTTATAGATCCTAAAGCCTTTTGAATTTTCATAGTAGCCAATGAAGATACCTATGTCAGCTTTTGCTTTGAGCTTCCCAAAATCATCACGATCATTATGTGGATAGCAAAAAGCTCCGAACACATGAAAGTGTTGAACATTTGGTTTTCGTTTGTGAACAATTTCATAAGGAGTTTTGTTGTGGCGCCTTGTGATCATACAGCGATTTTGAGTATAACATGCGGTGGAAATAGCTTCAGCCCATAAGTAATCTGGTAATTGAGCATTAATGAGCATCGTTCTTGCAGCTTCCACTAACGTTCTGTTGCGTCTTTCGACAACCCCATTCTATTCTGGACTTCTATCAATAGACGTTTGATGTTCAATACCCACTTTCTCAAAATACTCACGAAGAGTTTGATTCTTGAATTCAGTTCCATTGTCAGTTCTGACTGTTCTGACTGTGTTTCGAAATTGAACCTGAATTTTGGTGAGAAAAGTGATGATCATGGAAGGATCTTGATCTTTGCTTCGAAGGAAGTAAACCCAAGTCCATTTGGAGTAGTCATCAACAATTACTAATATGTACCGTTTGCCGTTAATTGTTTGAACACGCATGGGGCCACACAAATCCATATGAAGCAGATGAAGAACATGCTTAGAACTTGGTTCAGTTTTAGAGCTGAAGTGGGCACGTTTGCTCTTTCCTTGTTCACAAGCGGGACATAAGTGATCTTTTGAATATCTGAATCTAGGAAGACCGTCAACTAGTTTGTGACGAGCAAGGTCTGTCATGGTTTTAAAGTTAAGATGAGATATACGCTTGTGCCATAACCATGATTTTGTCGAAGTTGCCTTTGAAAGAAGACATATAGGAGAAGAAGCGATCATGTCTGACAAAGATATGGTGTAAAGACTGTTTCCACGAGTGCCGAACATAAGATCATTTCCTTGTAAGTCGCGAACGAAGCAAGTTTTCTCCCTGAATGCTACTTCCAAATCCCCATCACAGAATTGACCGACTGAGAACAGATTGTTACCAAGGCCTTCGACATAATACACATGACTAATTTCGATGTTACCACTGACATAATCCCCATATCCCATAATCGCAGCGAAATGATCATTCCCGAATCTGACAGTTCTGATGAACTTTGAGACAAAGTTTCTTAACAGTTTGAGATTGCCTGTCATGTGTCGGGAGCATCCGCTATCAACAATCCATAGAACAAGTTGAACCACCTGCATCACACGAAGAAGACAAAGATGGAACAGGTGTAAGGGTGGAACCCAAAGAAGTTGTGGGTTCCGTTGGGTTAGATATACACACATTTATAATTTTAGGTATCCATTTAAAATTATGTGTCCTTTCTAACCAACGTTGCCAACTCCAACTAGTTCNACAGTTTGAGATTGCCTGTCATGTGTCGGGAGCATCCGCTATCAACAATCCATAGAACAAGTTGAACCACCTGCATCACACGAAGAAGACAAAGATGGAACAGGTGTAAGGGTGGAACCCAAAGAAGTTGTGGGTTCCGTTGGGTTAGATATACACACATTTATAATTTTAGGTATCCATTTAAAATTATGTGTCCTTTCTAACCAACGTTGCCAACTCCAACTAGTTCGTGCTTTCTTCTTAAGGAATTCGCTAGGTGATGACATGTTCTTAGTAATATTGTTCGCAACTACGAGGGCGACTACATCATTCCTAGAAACTACATTTGGCTTTGTACCTAGCACATATTTAGAAGCAATAGTGGGCCTAGATTTTCAGCCAGATGTTCGTTTCTTATGACGAGATAAAAGAGAGTTTGCCACACATTTTGCATGATCCCCAGATAACATACTTTTCCGACAAAACACACATGAAGCATTAATATGCAAAGCATTCAAAGGTTCAGCATTCGTTACACAAAGATTAGGATTACAATTTGCCAAATCAAAATCTAAATCTAGTGCAACATGAGTTTTATTCAAATTCCTAAGGTGGTCTTCTACTTTAGAGGCTTCTAGTTTTCCACTTCTATGCTTCCAAATCCTATTCTTCCTTTTGGTGCTCTTACGCTTTGATCTGCTAATGCTAGGAGTGGTGACTATTCCTGTAGAAGTTGAATCATGCACATTAGAAATGTGAGAGTGTGTTTCCCTAGTGGTTGTGTCGATGTTGTACATGCCTGGTGCAATCACATTATTGCTAGCAAACTTTCCTTTTTCAAGTAACATTATTTTCTCTTTTAATTCAATAATGATGTGCTTCTTTTCTTGGATGTTAGATTCCAGCTCACGATTACAAAAATAAATGTCATTGTTTATAACTTTTAATTCCTCTAATTCCTTTTGATATTTTGAAATTTGACTTTGTAACTCTACAGCTCCATCCTTAAAAAAATTTGAAGTTTTTTGACTTTGCAATTGATGAGACGAAAAATGTTACGTTTTTAGGGGTCGGTTTGAGTCCTAATTCGTATGTTTTTGGTTTGGATTTCACCCAAAGTCGTTTCTTTTCTCATTTTAGGTACTTTTGAAAAAAGGTGACGCCGTCACACTCTACTAGGTGACGACGTCAGGAACAAGTGAAGTGAAGAATTGGAAAAATACTCGTGACGGGCCAGAGAGTTTGTAGTGCAATTTGGTGACGCCGTCAACTAAGGCCGTCAGATCTGGAACCAGCAATTATGACCACGTCAAGGAAGGCCGTCAGGAAACCCTAATCGCCGAGCTGACGACGTCACCTATTGGGCTGACGCCGTCAGCCCGCGTTTTCTATATATATAGAACGATTTTTCTTTATTTTAAAAAAGAACAAAAAAGAGAGGAATTTTGGAGTGGAGAACTTTAGGGTTAAACCCTAGTACGTGTATTACAGACCTTAGAGGGTATCCTAACCCCTCTAACTTGCATGTTTAATCCAAGATAAGTCTTTATTCATACAATATGTCTATGTGTTGTGTGATATATGCTTGTGCTTGTCTTTCTTTCAACATGCTAGGCTAATTTACTTTGTGTTTGCTTAGATCTAATGAAACCTAACTATTGATTATCATGTGATGTGTATGTTGTGATTTTGTTTGGGTAAATGTTTCATCTACGTTAGACTAGAGAAAACTGGCTAACCTCCTATACGGTAACAAGCTTGACGTTTTGAACGTGATACGTTGTGCTTATCGATTTTAAGTAGTATTCATGCAAGGTTGCACGTGAGCTCATGATAGCTGCGACGATCGCATAGAGTAGGTGGACCTTATAGAGTTGGGCAATTGAACGCACTCCTACGATGTTAGAATACCTGTCTCCACGCAAACTCCACAACTAATACATGGTAAAAGAAGTTAGGGAGTAGATGAATCAAGTAACACTCTCTCACCGACTGATTGTTCTCAAACCAAAAAATACAAAATATAAGTAGTCAAAAACCTTGGGTGTGATTGACTATTCCGCTCTCCTCCAAACCAGAGTTTTAC
>LBNU01028151.1:45425-88924 GCA_014162995.1 Artemisia annua | reverse complement strand
CTGTGCGTGGGCCGTAGCCTGTCCTAAAGATAGCATCTCTTGATATTGCAGATGTTCCAAGTGCGTGTTAGCTCATGGCCTTCCATAGTACGCAACTTGTATGCGCCGTTGCCTAGTGCTTCTGTGACCTCATAGGGTCCTTCCTACTTGGGTCCAAGCTTGCCCATGTCTTCTGCGTGGCTTGCATCGTTGGCGCGATATACAAAGTCTCCTGGCCTAAAAGAAGTGTTCCTGACTTTTGCATCATAATACTTCTTCATTTTTTACTTAGCTTTTGCTTCACGTATAGCTGCACGTTCGCGCTTTCTTCCAACAGATCTAAGTCTACGTGTCGCTCGTCGTCATTAGTTGTGACATTGACTTCCGCTATGCGGATAGTTGGCATTCCAATCTCGGCTGGTATGACAGCTTCTGTCCCATAGACAAGAGAGAATGGCGTATCGCCGGTGCTAGTTTTTATTGTCGTGCGGTGCGCCCATAAAACATGCGACAACTCATCCACCCATCTTCCTTTATGTTTGTCAAGGTGCGCTTTTATTCCTTCGCCCAGACTACGATTCGCGCGTTCAACCAGACCATTGGTTTGTGGGTGCTTAACTGACGCAAAGTGTTGTGTGATGTTTAATTGCGCGCACCAGTCTTTGAACGGGTTGTCACAGAATTGTTTTCCGTTGTCCGAGATAATTTCTCCAGGTAGGCCAAAGCGACAAACAATGTTGTCCCAAACGAAGCGTTTGACTTGGTTGCCTGTGATACTTGCCACTGCTTTTGCCTCAATCCACTTGGTGAAATAATCTATGGCCACTATGAGGAATTTTAGTCCCCCCGCTGCAACTGGAAAGGGGCCTGCAATGTCAATGCCCCATTTATAGAATGGCCATGGTGAGGTGATGGGTGTCAGTTCTTGTTGTGGTCGACGCGGGATAGGCCTGTGGACTTGGCAGTCGCTGCATCTCTTTATCATGTCGCGCGCATCGCGGTGCATAGTAGGCCAATAGTATCCTGACCGTAAAGCGCGCGCCACAACGGACCGTGGTCCTGAGTGCATGCTGCATGACCCTGCGTGGATTTCTCGGAGTACGTAATTTGCCTGAAGAGGTCCAACGCACCGAAGCCATGGTTGTAAGAATGAACGTCGATATAGGATACCGTCACGAAGTTCGAACCTCTGCGCTGTGCGCCGTATCCGTCGAGCGTCTTTCTGTTCTTGGGGTAATATTCCCTTGCTTATGAATTCTATGATAGGTGTCATCCAAGTAGGATTCTCTTATTCTATCACTGTGGATATTTCCATCTCAGAGATGGATTTATTCTTCAAGGTTTCCACCAATATCTGTTTTGACAGGTGCGCAAAACTTGTAGATGCAATCTTACTTAGCGCATCTGCTTTTCTGTTTTCTCCTCTAGGAATTTGTTTGATGGTGAACCTGTCGAAATTCTGGATTAGGGACTTGGTCTTGTCGAGGTATTGGATCATGTGTTCCTCCTTAGCCACATATTCACCTAACACGTTATTTGCCACTAATCTGGAGTCGACATTTGCCTCTAGGTTGCGTACACCCATTTGAGTTGCTATGCGTAAACCAGCAAGTAGGGCCTCATATTCTGCTTCATTGTTTGTGGCTGTGAATTCAAAACGCAATGCATAGGTGAATTCTGTTCCTTCTGGGCTAATGAGGATAAGGCCTGCGCCTGATCCATCCTCGCATGAAGAACCGTCTGTGAATAGAACCCATGGTTCTTGTAGCGTTACCTCGCTTTTTTTAGGTGGAGTATCGGTATATGGCTTCTCGCTGATGAAGTCTGCCAATATCTGTCCTTTAATCGCAGTGCGTGGTCTATAAGAGATGTTATGCTCGCTCAATAATACACTCCATTTTTGTAGCTGTCCCGATGCGTCAGGTTTAGAGATAACTTGCTTGATTGGTTGGTCCGTAATTACAGCTATTGGGTGCACTTGGAAGTATCTGCGCAATCTCTTAGCTGCGAAGACTAGAGATAGGACCAGTTTTTCCATGGCAGTATAGTTAGTCTCTGTCTTTTTTAGTGCTTTGCTTACAAAGTATATTGGTGTTTGAACGGAGTTCCTATCTGTCAATAGCACCGCTCTGACTGCTCCGTGAGTTGCAGATAAGTACATGATTAATTCTTCCCCTGGCCGGGGTGCGACAAGCTTGGGAAGTGCTACTAGATGTTGCTTGAGCTGTTGGAAAGCTTCTTCTGCTTCCGCAGTCCACCAAAAGTCTCCCTTTTTTGTGCACTTCGTGAGTGTCTTGAAGAGGGGGAGTGATTTATCTGCTGACTTGGACAAGAATCGATTTAGTCCAGCTAATTTGCCGTTTAATGACTGGACTTCTTTTAGCGTGTGTGGTGAGGGGAGTTCAATGACAGCTTTTGTCTTTTCTGGGCAGGGCTTAATGCCATCAGGTTCTATCAAATACCCAAGAAACATACCCTCGATGGCGCCAAAGGTACACTTCTTGGGATTTAACTTCATGTTGATCCTTCCCAGTGTTGTGAATGTTTCCTCAATGTCGCGCACCAATTCTTCCTCAGTGTGACTTTTGATAACCAGGTCATCGACATAAACTTCCAGGTTGCGACCTACTTGCTTTTCAAACGCAGTGTCTACCAATCGCTGGTATGTTGCTCCTGCATTCTTTAGATCAAAGGGCATTTTTGTATAGCAATAGACCCCTTGACTTGTATGGAAGGCTGTTTTCTCTTCATCTTCCTCAACCATCTGAATTTGATGGTACCCTTTGTATGCGTCTAGGAAACACTTAAAGGGGTATCCACACAGAGATTCTACCTTCCAGTCTATCTCTGGTAGCGGGTAACAGTCCTGTGGACATGCTTTATTAAGATCAGTAAAGTCCACGCACATTCTCCAACTGCCATCGCTCTTCTTTACCATTACTGGATTGGAAAGCCAGTCATGGTAGTAGACTTCCCGCATGATGCCTGCGTCTACGAGTTTATGTACTTCCTCTAGGATGGCTTTGGCGCGATCTGGTGCTTGGCCGCGCTTCTTCTGTCGTATTGGAGGATATCCTTGTCGGATTTTTAGCTTGTGCTCTGTGATAGATCGTGGTACCCCAGTCATGTGTTTAGGTTCCCACGCAAAGATATCTAGGTTTTTCTGCAAGAGTGCGCACACAGCTGCCCTGCCTTTGTCAGACAGTGAACCTCCAATCGATACCTCTTGATCTGGGTAGTCGGGATGAATTGCAACCTTGATGTTTGGTACCTTAGTCGCGCACTGTTCTGGGATATTCCCCGTTTCACTTGTCACCGTGTTGCAGTCTTTGGGTGATGTAGCAGTATTGTAGATGGTCACAATGCCTCCATCCACTGGGAATTTGAGCATCCCATGTGCTGTGGATGGTACAACGCGCATAGATAATATTCCAGGTCTTCCAATGATGCCATTGTATGGTGAAGGAGACTCGATTACCATAAAGTTCATCCAGGTTTGTGCAGAGTGTTGTTCATCACCAACGACTACAAGTAAGCGCAATTGCCCCATAGGCCATATCTTCTCTCCTGTGAAGCCAGTCAGCGACGTCGTGGTCGGAATTAACTGACTTTGTATCTCAGGTCGCAGCCTCTTGAAACAATGTTCATACAGAATGTCTGCGGATGCTCCTCCATCAATATACATGCGGCGGATATCGTGTCCCCCTGTATGTATCTTAATGGTTAGCGGCTCTACTACTGCGTTGTCCGCAGCTAGAGTGGGGAAGGAGATTTCATTCCCAAAAGAGAATTTTTGGCTGATTTTTTGCTTCGTCTTTCGCTGCCATGACTGTATCATGTAAATAATGTCAGCCTTATCTTTGGGTATCTCTTTCTTACCTCCATTCTTTTGTTTATCCTTTCCTTCTTTAATATTCTTAACGAGGTGATCCATTCTACCCTCTTTTACTAACTTGTCGATTAATTGTCGTAGTTGGACTTTTGTCCATGGTATTCGAAGTATCCATTCCCTACACGTCGATCCTCTGGGGTGCGCATTGGTGGAGGTTTCGGGAAGTTTGCGTCTTCTGTTACAAATATCTCCCTCGGAGTCTTCGCGAGGGGAATGTATTTGTCATTATCTCATCCGTTTCCCTGACTGTGATAATTCTTGCTGCGATTGCTACTCTGGTCATTGGATTGTCTCCTAGGCTGTTCTTGTGGCCTATAATTTGAGTAGCCTTTTTTGCTATCCGAAGCAGCTGCTTCTCCTTGGATAAAAGATCTTGTGCGCTTCATTAGTTCATCAAAGGTTTGGGGAACCTTATCATTTAATTTCCTAATGAGCTCTGGGTTATTAATCCCATTCATGAACCCTGAGATTTTTAGTACTTCAGGACACGCCTTGACGTGTATACATTCATCCTTAAAGCGCTCCACGTAAGCACTCGTTGATTCCCCTTGGCGCTGTTTTACTCTGGCCAATTCCACAGGGTTCTTGGCGCACTTCTTTCTCTGAGTGAAATTCAAGCGGAATGCTTTTCGCAATTCTTCAAACCCGTTTATGCTTCTTCGTGGAAGCTTGCTAAACCAAGTTCGCGCATTCCCTACTAATGTGGAGTTAAACATATGGCACCACACAGGTTGTGGCCAATTTTCGATAGTAGCAGCGGATTCGAAAATTTTTAGGTGGTCATCAGGATCACCCGTTCCATCATATGTTTTAACATTGGTGGGCATGCGCCTTTTCTTGTGATCCGAATAATCGCTGATGCGCCGTGTGAATGCATCAACCTTTTGGCGACGCCAAGGAAGAGATATATCTTCGTCTTCTTCCTCGCGATGTCTTCCTCTGGACTTCCAGTGTCCTGTCTCTTTGTCCTCGTTGTCCGAGGAGTCACTTGAGGAAGAATCGTCCCTTTTGCGGCGCTTGCGCCGTTTTTCCTCAGAGTCCGAGCTTGAGGGGCTTTCACTTGGGGAAATTCGTCTCCCCAGTCTATCATGAATTCTTCTGCTTCCAGACCTTGAAGAGCTCTCGCTCGGTGAGCGTTGCCGTCCAAGTCTATCTTGGATCCTGCGATTACCAAGTCTAGCGTGGACATTGGTACGCCTCTCATTGTCTTCGTATTCCTCCGAGTATTGTGAATCGGATGCTGTACCAAGTCTAGCGTGGACATTGGTACGCCTCTCATTGTTTTCGCGCTCCTGGTAGCGCGGTGGGGATGTTTCGTTAAAGTTAAGCCGGGCTTGTAGGCTCTGACTTGACCTTCTTCTTGCCTCCTCTTGCATGAGGTTAGTTAAGGTTTCGTAATTTTGAGATACAAAATTACTTAGCGTTAACTCAGGCGTGTCCTCCTCCAGCGCAACGATATCTGCTTCCGTATTAGGTCCCCTATCCCGGTTAGGCGCGCCTGGCGGCACAGTGTTGTCCACAATGGGTGCCGTTTGATGGGGAGTATTGAAGAGAGTGCGCTGAAGTTCTTCAGTGCTTGGAACCACCGTGGTGGTCTGGGTAGTCCCTGTGGGCAATTCTACCGTTGGGAGAATTAGGGTTGGGCCCGATTCTTGGTGACCAGGCGCGTTGGTTGTTCCATAGGCCTGCCTAGAGGTTGAACCTTGATGGTTCCTCCTCTGGGGGTCACCACGTGTTTTTTCCAACTGCGGAGTCCGCTGGCTTGAGTTTTTGTGTTTCGTCATTCTAGTTCTTAGTGTAGGGTCCCATGGATGGCGCCACTTGTTGATACAAAAGTTGGGCGTTCCTTATTTGGGTTCCTGTTCTCGTACCAATCAGATCTTAATGCTTGAGACCTGCGCACTAAGAAAGCAAACAAACACCGTTAGGCTTATCGTGGGATTGTCTCCCACGATTATCCTCCGGCATGAGAGTAAGTAATCGGTTTTAGGGTTGTAAGTCGTACCTTTAACGAGAGTTATGATATTCTTTATATAGGCACGAAATCCTTATTGGATACGTGCTCCTTACTCTTCGGTATATATCCGGTTGTGTTTGATATATATCCCTTAAATAAGAGATATCCATATCAAGACCATAAATAACTTTGGGTTTGGGCTTTCGTGAGCCCAAACCGTTAGTATGGTAGCCCAATCATTGTTATGATAGCCCACTTCGTGGTGGGCTTGGGCATTAGTAATGTTCATTAATCGGGTTCGTGACCCGAATATGGACTATACGTCATCAAAGGTTAAAGAGGCTCTTAACAGCCTCTGAATCTGAACCGTTTAGATGCGGTCAGATATTTTGGCCGTTCAGACTGTTTGTTTTTTTTCCCCGTTCAGACGCGGTCAGAGGCCATAAGATCTTAATGGTATAGACTTGAGAGGGGTGTCTTAATGCCTCTTGTTACCTCTTGTTGACAGAAAAATAACCAAAAAAAAAAAAAAAAAAAGTACGAGCAAGTTCAAACATGAGTTTTTTTTCCCGTTCAGATGCGGTCATATTCAAACATTTACGCCTCAGATTCAGATTCAGATTCAGAGCCTCTTAAAAAACAAACACCACCTAAAAATGTGTTTTATTTTGACTTAACTATTCAGGAATTTATTTAACGGGATATAATTTAGCTAACTAAAGCTTATAAATGATGAGCTAAAATCAAATGAAAGAATAATTAAAATGAGACAGATAATAAGTAACAATAATTATACATTTCAAATGCATTTATGAAAACGAATACATCTTTTTTTCAAATTTTCTCTCATCATTTGAAATATGTAGCTATAATTACTTTTTACCTTCTCATTTTAATTATTCTTCTCATTGGATTTCTTTCCATGTACCTGATTTCGGGCATGTTTGGTACGCAGCTTTTTGGAGCTGTAAGCTTTTTGTTACAAAAATAATCTCCTCCAAAACAAGTAGCTATGTTTGGGTACATCGGGCCTGTTTTGCAGAAGCTTTTTGGGGAGCTGTTAGGTTTTTGTTATAAAAATAATCTCCTCTAAAATAAGTAGCTCCGTTTGGATACGTTAACTTCAAGCTTTTATTTCAAACAAATAGCTCCTAAATGAAAAGCTGATTCACGAAGCTTTTTAAACATGTTGGAGCTGTTAAAACTTTAAATTACTGATATACCCTCCAAACATTTGTTTACAATTATAAATATGTCTTTTTATGTCATTTTACATCTTATAATTACATTTAACAGCTAACTTACCAAACACTTTTATTGAAAAAAAGATACAGCTTGTA
This sequence comes from Artemisia annua, assembly GCA_014162995.1. NCBI lineage: Eukaryota > Viridiplantae > Streptophyta > Magnoliopsida > Asterales > Asteraceae > Artemisia > Artemisia annua. The sequence goes on along the minus strand of LBNU01028151.1, from coordinate 81,756 downwards.
GCTCATGTTTACAGCTTTGCAGTTTACAGCTTACAGCTTACAGTTAACAGCTTACAGCATACAGCTTATAGCTAATTTTGCCAAACATACACATCAACTTCAAGCTTTTATTTTAAACAAAAAGCTCCAAAATAAAAAGCTGATTCATGAAGCTTTTTAAATATTTCATAGCTATTAAAACGTAAAATTACTGTTAACAACTTATAATTACATTTAACATCTAATTTATCAAACACTTTATTAAAAAAAACACATATTCTAACTCATATTAACAGCCTTACAACTTACAGCTTACAGTTAACACTTATAGCATATAGCTTACAGCTAGTTTTTGCCAAACATACCCAAATTCATAACTAAAACTGTGTCATTCATTTTTTTGCGAGTAAGTTGACCTTGTTTTAAGCACCAATAGATGCATTCATACATTGATGTAGGACATGTTCGAACTTTAGTTCCTGTGGTTTAGCCAACAGTTACTCGGTCAACATGTGAAGTCAAGTATTTAATGATTCGAGAATATTGAAAGGTAAAAATGTCAATGTATAATTGTTGTTATCTATCTTTTAATATTTGCATCTATCTAATTTTTTTTTAATATGTTTAGATTTATAAGAGTTATAATGTTTTCCTATTTTAGTTTTATAAAATGNCTCTAAAATAAGTAGCTCCGTTTGGATACGTTAACTTCAAGCTTTTATTTCAAACAAATAGCTCCTAAATGAAAAGCTGATTCACGAAGCTTTTTAAACATGTTGGAGCTGTTAAAACTTTAAATTACTGATATACCCTCCAAACATTTGTTTACAATTATAAATATGTCTTTTTATGTCATTTTACATCTTATAATTACATTTAACAGCTAACTTACCAAACACTTTTATTGAAAAAAAGATACAGCTTGTAGCTCATGTTTACAGCTTTGCAGTTTACAGCTTACAGCTTACAGTTAACAGCTTACAGCATACAGCTTATAGCTAATTTTGCCAAACATACACATCAACTTCAAGCTTTTATTTTAAACAAAAAGCTCCAAAATAAAAAGCTGATTCATGAAGCTTTTTAAATATTTCATAGCTATTAAAACGTAAAATTACTGTTAACAACTTATAATTACATTTAACATCTAATTTATCAAACACTTTATTAAAAAAAACACATATTCTAACTCATATTAACAGCCTTACAACTTACAGCTTACAGTTAACACTTATAGCATATAGCTTACAGCTAGTTTTTGCCAAACATACCCAAATTCATAACTAAAACTGTGTCATTCATTTTTTTGCGAGTAAGTTGACCTTGTTTTAAGCACCAATAGATGCATTCATACATTGATGTAGGACATGTTCGAACTTTAGTTCCTGTGGTTTAGCCAACAGTTACTCGGTCAACATGTGAAGTCAAGTATTTAATGATTCGAGAATATTGAAAGGTAAAAATGTCAATGTATAATTGTTGTTATCTATCTTTTAATATTTGCATCTATCTAATTTTTTTTTAATATGTTTAGATTTATAAGAGTTATAATGTTTTCCTATTTTAGTTTTATAAAATGATTGTTATAACTTTCTCTTTAATACTCTTTCAAACTATAAACAATGGTAATAGTTTTCTTTATTGTAAACATGTATGATGTGTTTATAAAAGATTAATGGCATGCTTGGTAGGAGGTTATGGGGGTGGGGATAGGAAAGATAATGAAAAATGTTGCTTGGTAGAGTATAATGCAATTTATCATTACCAAATAGTGGGTAATGGATCATTCCACAATAAATTGAGGGAATGCTTTCCTTACCCTTTCCATTTCCTTAGCATTCCTTTTGCCTTTCTCTTTCTCATTCCTTATTTTGAACCAAGTGCACCCTAAAAGTGTATCCGTTAAAAGTCCCAGTAAGGCACTCTTTAACGGTTTATTTAATTCATTTGTGCTTTGTTTTTATGTGGTTTCTTGCATTCACAACGGTTACACATTATTTGATATCAAAGTTAAGAATTTTTACCAAAACGAAAATAAACAAACAACATAACCCCTTATACATGAATGTAAACAAATCTTTAATAAAAACTAGATAGATTCAAATATTAAACAATAGACAATGACAATTAAACATTGTCGTTTTTACCCTTTAATTTTCTCATATCACTAAAACACTTGACGTCACACATTAACTGAAGAACCAGCGGCTAAGCCAGAAAAGTTGAAGCTTGAACATGCCCTGCTATCACACACATTTAGTCATAGACTAAATATACGTTTTAGTAATCAAAAACCTTTCTCATATTTACCCAAAGAATATAACTTAACAAAATAATGCCAGGGAGGTAAAACTTTTTCACTTAATTAGTGTGAATTTTGCAAATATATGTCCAGTAGACTAATGGTATTATGGCAACATGTTACGGATTTAAGGTGTAGTGTTAAACACAAGATTTCTTTTCATATTGAAAATTACATTAAAAAAATATAAAGCTTACCTTGTAAATTGCTAAACTAGTTACATTTCAGTTAAATATACTTAAACATTTCATTTAAGCATGCCCAAATATATATCCTGAGTAAGCACATGTTAGTAAAACACTTAGGGGCGTTAGGGCACGTTTGGCAGAGAGAATTTCAAAGAAATGAAATGAAATAGAGAATAGAAATTCAGAGAATAGAAATCAGTAGAGAATTTTTTTCAATTCTAATGTTTGGTAACAACAGAGACTTGACCCGAGAAATAAAAAAATAATAATTAAATAACATTTTATCATATGAGACTCACATGTATTTGTTTGTTGATTTTATTTAAAGAATTTATTTTTTCTAAATAACAATTCTAAAACATATATATATATATATATATATATATATATANTATTGATTTATATTGTTTTATGTAAATTTTACGTGTGTTTTGTGTGTGTAACAATGTAGGACATAAAGATGGTGCTTAGGAGGTTTGGTAGTAACATCATCTTCTCTAATGGTTTAAGAGATCCTACACATCGTTCTCTTATCAATTAAGTAGAACATGCACGAACATTTTCAATTTGGTCGAAAATGCAATATATTGATTAACTGTATTTAAGTTACTAATGATCAACTATATCTAATTGCTTTTTGCAGCGCGTCAAGAAGCATTAAAGAAGGAAATCGAGAAGTCACAAAAATTGTATCAAGAATAAAACATGCAAAAGGCCAATAAAAAAAAACAACAAAAACAACTACCATTTCTCTTCAACTCTCCATCAATTTCCCGTCAATTCTCTACTTTTTTATTTCTCTCTACCAAACAAGAGAACTTAATCAAATTCCATTTCTCCTCTTTCTTTTCTCTCTATCAAACACACCCTTAGTGCATATTTGGTTAGAGGAAATGAACTCAAAGAAATGGAAATGAATTCATTTCCTTTATTTGGTAGCAAGTGAAATTAAAAAGTGAAGATTTGCAATTTTTGGAGTGTTTAGTTTATGTAAAAATTCGAGGAATTGAATTCCTTTACTTATTGGGTGGAAACCAATTCTTACATTGGAAAACAATTTTTGAGTTGAAAACAACAACAACAACAATAATAATAATAATGATAATAATAATAATAATAATAATAATAATAATAATAATAATAATAATAATAATAATAAATTAATTAATAAATAAATAATAATAATATTATTAAATAATAAATAATATAATAATAAATAAGAATATTAAATGATAATAATATAATAATAATAAACAATAGTAATAATAGTAATAATAATAACATTAATAATAATAATAACAGATAATAATAATAATGATGATAATAATAATAATAATATTATGTAAATTTTGTTAATTTCTTGGTTTAAATCTATGTTGTTACCAAACAGTGGAATCAATCTCAATTCTTTAGTGATTTCAATTCTTTAGATTTCAATTCTTTTACTTATTTCATTTATTTGAATTTCCCTCTATCAAATGTGCCCTAAGGGTGTTTCTTTTTTCCATATGAACTATTTAATGTTGGCCAAATTCTTTAATCCCACTTAATGGATAGACCACCAAAGCTTTATCCTCCTAAGAGGCTAATTAAGTGGTTCATATGGAACCACTTAATTTGGTAAACACCCCTTTAATCTTTAATTTATATAAAGAAAAATTAGTCAAGCTTTAGTCTTACTTAAAAAAATTACAAAATAGGTAATATTGTTTGATTAAAAAACCTTTACTTATAAGTCTATACAATCAATTCATTATTAAATACTTAATCATACTTTAATCCACAAAATTTCTCAAAAAAATTTTTTTTAGAAAGGCAACATTTATAACCAACAAAAACTGATACAAAATAAAGGCATCCCACCTCTTTAACAAGACAGTTAAAGAGGCAAAGACCCAAGATACTAGAACAAGACCTGCTTCATAGTGCAGAAGATAAACGAAAACAATACATACTCGCCCTAAGTTGACCACCACCTGATGAACACTTATGTATGGAAAATGCCATATTACAGCAAACTCTTTCAAACACACAAACTTTTTGACCCAACTGGAAATTTAGCATCCCCTTACTATAACTCAAGCAGAAACTACATAATTGCCTCACGAGCTACTGTTGAGCTGTGAGTATGTTGACTCGACTTTTATTAGGATCTCTTAGCCATTCTTGCCAACACCACGAACCATTTTTAGACCGATGCGAAATCCAATGAAAGCTTTTCAACTGAATTTCTTGTACTATTTTGTTTACTGTTGTAACTTTCTCGACTCTTATTTACACCAATATATACATTTTTACTATATATAAGATAAAATAGTCAAACTTTGGTCTTGCTTAAAAACTTACAAATAATACAATTGTACAAGTAATTTATATTGTAAGCCTAAATAGCATTACTCTTTATTTAAAACCAACACTTAATTTGTCAAGTAATTTTTTCCTTTTTTTTATTTATTTTATTTATTTATTTATTTATTTATTTGGTGTTTAAACTTTCGAAAAGAACTCTTAACATTATCTTAATTTGACTCATTCATTTGACCAACGGTCAATGATACTAAAACTACGTTTATATTTATTTCTTCGTTTAGATGCGACGAAATATGTAAATCTTATTTAATTAGATATAGAAGATATATCTTACAAACACTTGATGTCTTTTAACTATTTTTCTTTAATCTTATTGTTTATGTATTTTTTATGACTTATCTTTTAGCTACTACCAAAACCAAACCTTTTTTTCACATCCCAACTAGATTTGAGACAAATCAAATTTAATGAAAACATTGTAAAAAAGTAAACCACTAAACCATTGTTGTACCCTTGTTAGTTTATATGAAGCTAATCATAAATGGTTCGGGTCTATATCTCACCAAACCACTACAGAAATGGTTCATAATACATGAAAAAGGACTACATATAGAAGTAGTAGAAAGACCTTTGTGGTCAAGGTGTAGCTATCTAACATAACAACCAATTAGTGACATTATTTGTTTGTTCAACGTCTCATTCATCGCTTTGTTTTCTTGTGCTCATCATATAAATGTTTGTAGGTTTCTTATTAGATTCTGGTCATTGAAAAGTAATACAATATTGTGGGGTTACAAAGTAATGTTTAAAAAAAGAAGTTGGTCCATCTCATAAGTGACACCTACATTTAAATTTATTATGGGGCCATTTCGTACGTGACAATAAGTCTGTTTGGGCCCTGACTAGAAGTGTGCATCGGTTTGGAACTTAGGTAAAACTCGAGCTGCACAAATTACTTGTATTGTAGTCAGAGTAGGTGTAGTCATTTTTCCCTTGTGTCATTTGCATGTCACTCTTACATGGCAAGGGGAATGTCGTGCCATTTGCATGTTACCACACCATACCCTTCTTGTCCATTTGAAATGTGACTAAACTTATATTGCGCCAACTCCACATTTTTTTTTTTTTTTAATTAAGTTTTGTTGTTGAGTTTGTGTTTTAATTGGGTAATGATGAAGCCCAAAAAGTGAGAAATGTCACACAAATGGCATGTGAAATGAGGAAGAGGTATTTTGATGAATGTGAAATGTGAAATGCGGAACGTGCAGTGACACTGATTTGACACAACAACATAAAAAAATGGCATGTAATCACGCCCTTTGCTGTTACTCCCTACTAGCTACTTCATTAAACTGACTTAACTTTAAATAATGTCACTAGAGAAAACAAGAAAAGTTATTGAAGGATGTAACCTCAACTCGACTGATTGATAGTGAAATTGTCGTGTGGTCTCAAATCTAAGAATATATGTTTAGTTTATTTAACCAATAAGATAGTGTTGTTATCTTTAACAACGTTTCAGTAACTTGTTTTGTCTCACATGTATACATCCAAAACATGTGAAGGACCATACATGCAAAGTTACAAACACATTATATCTCTTTACGGTTCACAATATTAATTAAAAATGGCATTTTTCTTCACAATAGCAGCTTTTATATGTGTACTATACTACTATAGTACAAAAATATAGAATATTTTAGTAACAAAAAAACATGTAATAAAACAAAGAATGACATTTTTATTTAGTATAGATCTTTCTGAACATGTTGTTGGGTCATGGTTAGGGGTGTCAATAGGGTCGGGTCAACCCGACCCGAACCCGAACCCGAACCCGATAAGGCTTATAGGGTCGGGTTTAATCGGGTCTAGGAAGCTTATCGGGTTGGTTTGACCCGAACCCGATAACCCGATATTATTATCGGGTCGGGTTCGGGTTGAGATAATTTTTTTATCGGGTTATCGGGTCAACCCGATAAGACCCGAAAATATGATATAATTTTTACTCAGTAAAGTTTTACAAGCCATTCAACATAATTTTGCATGGGAATATTGGTATATTGTACTGCTACTGTATTTTTTTGCATGTTGATGAACTTAGAAGCGAAGGTTGTCACTGATCAAAAGAAATTATCCTTGAAATATTTGTACACTTAATTCATTACTTACGTACGTAATAGTCAAGTTAAATTGAGTTAAGGCATATAGTTAGGAATTTACGTTTCCTATTCCCCAAAATCTTTTGTAGTAACTGTGGACTTATAGTTGTGATTAAAAAGGTATCTTATAATAAACTAATGTATAGTAATCGATCTGTCTAAAATATTTTCTTGCTTACTGCAAGGTTTTGTTGCATATAATTTAGACATCTGGTATTCTGGCGCTTATAATATTTTTGTTAGGCTTTTACTCTAAGAAAATACAAAAATATAACTTGTATTTTGTTAGGATTTTATTCTATAACAAATATATAAGTTGCTTACTAGTAGTTAATTTATGTAACGTTAGGCTCATCTTTATACATAACCCGATAACCCGAATCACCCGACCCGATATAACCCGACCCGAATGTCACCCGAACCCGATAACCCGATTCCTTATCGGGTCGGGTTGCGGGTTAGATTTTTATAAGAAAAACCCGAATCAACCCGACCCGATAAGACCCGATAACCCGACAACCCGACCCGATAACACCCCTAGTCATGGTCAAAAAGCATCACATTTCCTCAGAGAAATGTTTGTCGCAAACTTCCAAATCGTGAACCTTGGTTTGTACAAATTGATACCTCCAATATGAATTTTGTGGAATGCGAAACAAATATTTTCGTGTAAAGTTATTTGTTCAAAAACAAGTTAGTGAGTATAATATTGTTGGTTCTCTTTACTAGAAATTCTTTTTGATAGTAAAGAGATTTATTTTATGTGCTTAAGAGTAAGTGCATAGCATGAGTTTTAGCGTTGTAGAATTAGTTAAATATAATTTGTTATTAAATAAATGTCATTAGTTTTAATGACAAAATTATTTTTGAAAAATTATGGTGCGTGTAACAAAAAAGAAACAGAATACTTTGCACTTTCAAATGTTTGACGTGCCTTTTTGTAATGATTATTGCAACGTTAAAAATCAATGTGTGAATTACTGTAAATAAATAGAGTTATTTGTTTATGCATATTTATTTTTGAATCAGTCAAATATATCAATAATCCGAGAGAAACATTCGCAGATGTATGATCTCAAAAGTAGCACATCAAAAAGACCGAGACAATAAACTTCTAAAAATATCTAAGAGCCGTAATAACAGCAAAAAATTAAGGATTAAAAAGCCAAAATAATTTAAACATGTTGAACACAAAAAAAAAAACTATGGGTAAACTTATTCGCGCCTCTCCTATTTTCATATTTGCACCCCAACGACTGTTTTGACATTTTTCATTTATATTGTATTTGTTTGTGAGTTTGTTGCAGAAATAGCAGATATTGAGAAACTTTTTCTCATCGATTATCATATTTAAGGTGTGCTTTAGTAAAATTTATGAGAAAATGAGAAAAAAAAGTACATAAATTAAAAAGTTTGCAAAACTACCACCTCGTTAAGAATTGTTTAGATATATTATTTATACATTCTTTGCAAGTTAGAGTCGTGTCTTCTAATATGATTAACTAAACAAATTTAGTGACACCAACCTATTGACCCAATTAGACGCAGTTTTCACTCCTGCTAAAATGAAGACCTCAGATTGTGGGTAACACCTTTGAGCGAGCATGCGCGAAGCTAATGAGGTTGAGTAGCTCACTAATGAGTAGTGAATATCAATCCCCCTCATTCAGATGATCTACAATCGTCAATGTTGCAACACCGACACAACATTATCACTACTATCCTACCAGTTTTACCTGGCAATAGTTTCATTATCACCATTAGCTATTTTTTAGAAGTTAAATATACCCTGACACACATACCATTAATCACAATAAAAGACAAATAAATAGTGTATATTCGACATCATAAGCACGAGTATTATGACCACGAGCTTGCGACGATTATATTACATGGGTGATACCGATCGACTTCATCCTCATCGAGCAACCTCCACCCCATTTGTGGATGCTCTCATAAACTAGGCTCACTTGCATGAGTGAGCTCACGAGGTGACGTTCATTTTTGTTTTTATGTATATGGTTATGTTTAGTGAAATAACAGTAGCATGAAGCAGTAACGACAAGCATAGCACTAAGCACTAACAGGAATCAGCTGTTGTTTATTTGGATAAAGTCTTTTGGTAATATAACTATATAAATGTAATTATTAAGTGTAACGCTGCTTGCTAGTAAATTCCTTTTAAGTAGTATTTTGATTTGGAGTGTTTAAGAAAATTAAGAATGCTAGTTGTTTTTTGCCAATAAAAAATCGTGTACAAAATGCTAAATTCTAATTTGTTAGTTGTTTCAAAACACTGTATGTGAACAAACAAAAATTATTTGAAACGGATACAGATTAAATGAAAAGTGTGGTGGGGTTTTCCATTTTTTTTGCAGTAAAGTTAGGGCATCCACTATGGTGGTTTATGAAAAGGTTTATAAAATTATGAAGAGGTCTAAAAACTTGTAAACCATAGTGAACATCCATTTCAAGCTTATGTGTCATGAAGAGGTCTAGGATATTGAACCTTTTCATAATTTAATGCACTTGAATTATATGAGATGTTTATAAAACTTGAAAAGGTTTATACATAGTGGGAATAGGTTTATAAAACAAAAATGTTTATAAATTAATGTCATAATACAATTATAAACCTTTAAAAAGGTTTATCATAGTGGATGCCCTTACTCTAATGTAGTATGAATAAAAAGCATGTTGTTTACACTTGTTAATCAAATTAAGATGAAAATCATAAAATACATGGTAAAAAGTTCAAATCAATAATATTTTAGAAGTCCCATCACTAGCATAATTAGCAACAACAACTTTAGCACTTTGTTTCCAAACATAGGTAATAGTTTCACAAAAATAAAGTTCAAAACAAAGTTTCACAAAAATAACATGAACTCACAAAATCTACCATGTAAGATCCAAATCTAAGTATCACTCTTTCTAAAAATAAAAAATCTAACAAAAAAGAATAGAAGATGATGCAAACAAAACATGTTGCCACTGACAAACACAATCCACTGGCCCACCACCTCTATTATTTATTTATTTATTTATTTATTTTTCTTTATTACATAAAGTATAAAATAAAATCTTATAAATTAATTCCAAAATATTTCCCTCCCCTATTAATTTAACTTACTCATCATTCTTCCTAAAATAAATCACACACACTCAAAACACACACACTCTTATTATACTGTACTACTTTTAATTCACTACATTCCACTTATTTCTCTCTCAAAAAAACACACACAAAAACACACTTTTCACACACACTTAAAACATCATATATCAAAATTTTACTAAAAAGGTGAAAAACCCACAAATTTAGCCTTGATTAGAGTCCAATATTAAAAACCCATTTCACAAAAACTCACATTATTACTACTCTATGAAAAAAAAATTTTTTTAAGGCTCATTATAAAAAACCCATTTAAGAAAAACTCACATTAGTACTCCTGTGCAAAAAAAAAAAAAAAAAAAAAAAAAAAAAAAAATCTTTTAATTTTTGGGTGGAATGTAATATGAAATTGTTTAGTTTGAAGAAATTTGGAGTCTTTTTTGGAATTTATAAATGGGAGTAGCAAAATCTTGGAGATACAGTGGGAAAGTGCTAATCTTGGCTAAAAAAGATGACTGTAAATTTAGCAAGAAGCATCATTGTTTAGTGTGGGCGCCGCCGCAGAAGGTGGCGGCTGGTGGTGGTGGTGGTGGTGGGCTGAGGCGGCGGATCTCATGGAGTGTGGTGTGTGGAGTGATGTTGTTTGTGTTGGGTTTGGTGTCTTTTTTTACTGGTCATATTGTTGCCTCTTCTGGTGATCTTGAATGGTATTCACATGGTAAAAAAAGATTGTGGAAGAAAAAAATGGTAATTATTATTATTATTTTTTTTAAATCTTTCATAGTATGGAAATTTGTTTTTTGTGGTAATTTTAGTAACTCTTTAATGGGTCTATGTTGTTTTTTTGTTGCAATTTTAGTAATGTTATTTGGGTGTATGTTTGTTTTATTAGAAGAAAAATTGGTGATTTTTATTTATTTTACATACACATAAACAATTGTGGCAAAATGTATTTGGACTATTTGGTTTGATTCTTGAAAATTTGTGATGCTTTTGGTTGTGGTGTTTCTTAAATTTGGAAACTCTTTAATGGGTCTATGTTGTTTTTTTGTTGCAATTTTAGTAATGTTATTTAGGTGTGTGTTTGTTTTATTAGAAGAAAAAATTGGTGATTTTTTATTTATTTTACATACACATAAACAATTGTGGCAAAATGTATTTGGACTATTTGGTTGATTCTTGAAAAATTTGTGATGCTTTTTGGTTGTGGTGTTTCTTAAATTTGGAAACTCTTTAATGGGTCTATGTTGTTTTTTTGTTGCAATTTTAGTAATGTTATTTAGGTGTGTGTTTGTTTTATTAGAAGAAAAAAGTGGTGATTTTTTTTATTTATTTTACATACACATAAACAATTGTGGCAAAATGTATGGCTATTTGGTTGATTCTTGAAAAATTTGTAATGCTTTTTGGTTGTGGTGTTTCTTAATTTGGAAACTTTTAGGGGTATTTTAGTTTCTTGAAAATGTCTTTTATGTAAATTTGCTTTTGTAAATTTGTGTTTAGAGGTTTAATTTCTTGAAAAGAAAGTGTTTGATTTAACCCGGATTCGAAACTTATATTCCCATTTTTCTGGAATAAAGTTTGGTTCTTGGAACCTTTTAGATCACAAATTTTTGCTATAATGTATAAGAAAATGGGGATGTTTTAAAATGCATTTTGTTGTTTTTATGTTGTAATTTTGGTAATGCTATTTGGTTCTATGTTGTTTTTTTGGACATGAAGTTCAGATTGAACATACATTTTGTTTGTTTGTGGTGTTTATTTTTTTTGCTGTGTGTAACCCCATTATTTGAGGTTTGGACCATGGCAAATTGCCTAGAAACATAATTTTGTTTGGGTATGAGATATTTTTAAAAGGTCTATTCGAACTGGGGTATTTTTTATTTTTTTTACATTTAAGATTTATTTGTTGAAGAAAGTGATATTTGGAAGCCAAATTCAGTGTATGCAAATTTTTGGGGTAATTTTGTCTCTTGAATTTTGTGGGCTTTGATGTCAATTTTCTCTTATTTTGTCTTTAGATGTCTAATTTATTGATAAATAAGTGAAGTTTTGATAGGTGCAGGCTTGTATATGAGTTTTATGGAGAAAGGTTTTGCATTTTTAATCATTGTTGTTTTGCATTGCTTGAAAGGGACGGTTCATATGTTGCATTGCTTGAAAGAGCGGTTTATCTTTCTTTACCGACGTTCTTGAGATTTGCCTTTGGTGATTTAATTTCTTTTAAAAAAAGTGATAAACTACTTGCCAGTTTTTACTCCGTATTGAAACAAATTTGATATTAGAAGTGTCCTCTTATTTGTATTTCTGTATGCTTTTTGTACTTATCAAAAATCATAGCTCTGCATTTAGCATACTACATCTTGCAATACACTCGTATCATTAACCTTGTTTATTTTTTCTTTTTGGAAAATATAGAACCGGGTTAGTGCTGTACCAGTTGACGTTTGGAAATCCAAGTATTCTAATTTCTACTATGGTTGCAGCGAGAGAAGCCCTTATTATGCACGTAAGCCCTCTTACTACTTATTTATTATCACAACTGTAGTTTATCTAACTATGATCCAGTTTGAGCCGAAAAAGCGTATGGTTCTACAATAGTTTATTTTAATAAGCAACTCCGCAACAATGTTAACAAGTCTTTGCCCAAGATTGTAGTTTCCACAAAATGTCGTTTAAATAGTTTCATTAATTTGTGTTATCACTTTCCTTTAGATCCGTAACCTCTACATTATTACTTATGCAGCTCCTGCTCTTCAGCATCTTTCAAATGGATATCTACTAATCGCTGCCAGTGGTGGGTTGAACCAACAAAGAACAGGGGTAAAGTTGTCCACTTTTTGCAAATGCTACTAGTTTCTATTAATCGATAGTTTTTGTTACAACGTCTCTTAAAAAAGTTAACATTCTTGGTTTTTTAGTTGACTTGTATATTTGTATAGCCAATTTACCAAGTGAGTTTTCTTCATGCAGATTACTGATGCTGTAGTTGTTGCACGGATTCTAAATGCTACATTAGTAATTCCTGAGTTGGATCATCATTCATACTGGAAGGACGATAGGTGACTGTCATACTTTTTATTTGAATTTGCAGCAAAGAAAGTTGTTGAACTTATTGTAAGTTGGATTTTTTTGAATTTGCAGTGACTTTGCCAACATATTTGATGTCGATTGGTTCATATCAAATCTTGCAAAGGATGTGCCTGTTGTCAAAAGAGTCCCTGACAAATTCATGAGATCACTTGAAAAACCGCCTTACACTATGCGTGTTCCTAGGAAATCAGAACCTAAATACTACCTTGATGAAGTACTGCCAATTCTTGAGAAGAGNGGTGATTTAATTTCTTTTAAAAAAAGTGATAAACTACTTGCCAGTTTTTACTCCGTATTGAAACAAATTTGATATTAGAAGTGTCCTCTTATTTGTATTTCTGTATGCTTTTTGTACTTATCAAAAATCATAGCTCTGCATTTAGCATACTACATCTTGCAATACACTCGTATCATTAACCTTGTTTATTTTTTCTTTTTGGAAAATATAGAACCGGGTTAGTGCTGTACCAGTTGACGTTTGGAAATCCAAGTATTCTAATTTCTACTATGGTTGCAGCGAGAGAAGCCCTTATTATGCACGTAAGCCCTCTTACTACTTATTTATTATCACAACTGTAGTTTATCTAACTATGATCCAGTTTGAGCCGAAAAAGCGTATGGTTCTACAATAGTTTATTTTAATAAGCAACTCCGCAACAATGTTAACAAGTCTTTGCCCAAGATTGTAGTTTCCACAAAATGTCGTTTAAATAGTTTCATTAATTTGTGTTATCACTTTCCTTTAGATCCGTAACCTCTACATTATTACTTATGCAGCTCCTGCTCTTCAGCATCTTTCAAATGGATATCTACTAATCGCTGCCAGTGGTGGGTTGAACCAACAAAGAACAGGGGTAAAGTTGTCCACTTTTTGCAAATGCTACTAGTTTTTATTAATCGATAGTTTTTGTTACAACGTCTCTTAAAAAAGTTAACATTCTTGGTTTTTTAGTTGACTTGTATATTTGTATAGCCAATTTACCAAGTGAGTTTTCTTCATGCAGATTACTGATGCTGTAGTTGTTGCACGGATTCTAAATGCTACATTAGTAATTCCTGAGTTGGATCATCATTCATACTGGAAGGACGATAGGTGACTGTCATACTTTTTATTTGAATTTGCAGCAAAGAAAGTTGTTGAACTTATTGTAAGTTGGATTTTTTTGAATTTGCAGTGACTTTGCCAACATATTTGATGTCGATTGGTTCATATCAAATCTTGCAAAGGATGTGCCTGTTGTCAAAAGAGTCCCTGACAAATTCATGAGATCACTTGAAAAACCGCCTTACACTATGCGTGTTCCTAGGAAATCAGAACCTAAATACTACCTTGATGAAGTACTGCCAATTCTTGAGAAGAGACGTGTAAGATATTATCTGAACTCAAATTAAAAAAATTCTTCATCCCCAAAGCCTATGGGACACGACGACAATATTTGACTTGATACATGGTTTTAACAAAGTACTTGATCTTTGTCAAAAAAAGTTAATATACCCTTCAATAAAATACAAAAATAGGAACATTCCCTTTTTCCTTGCAGTTTTCATGGGACTTAATGATCTTTATTATCTTGGTGAGTTATATTATTCTATTTTTGATTTGGGATAATTGAATTGTGCAGGTTCTTCAGCTAACGAAATTTGATTATAGGCTTGCTAGTGATCTTGATGAAGAGCTTCAACGGCTGCGTTGCCGTGTGAATTATCATGCTTTACGCTTTACAAAACCAATACAAAATCTTGGTCAGAAGATTGTTATGGAAATGAGGAAGATGGCTAGTAGCTTCATTGCAATTCACTTGAGGTTTGTTGCTTAAGACGCAAGCTTCTCTTTCATTCATGGATACAACTGTTTTTGACTTTTGACAAATGCAAACCAAAATGTAGAGATGGTAAACTAGGCAAGTTGGGTAATACTTTGAGTGTATTTTGAAATAGTTGACCATGATTATAATATGTTATAGAGTAACAGTAGCTTTCACTCTTCCAAAGATATGAAAAGATGGAAATCCACAAATTAAATATTTAACACACTTTTTTTTTTTTACTTTATTCTTGTGCTTATTGGTCAACCCGTGTATGATTTACAGGTTTGAGCCCGATATGCTTGCCTTTTCGGGTTGTTACTATGGTGGTGGAGATAAAGAAAGAAACGAGCTCGGTGAAATCAGGAAAAGATGGGCAACATTACCCGTAAGATTTGCTATAAACTTTTCTGTATATATAAAAAATAAAAATAAATAACTAAATAAAAATAAAAATAAAAAATAAAACTTGCCACATTTTAGAATACTTTTTCTAACCATATGCATTTGAAATTTAGGAAACAAGTCCTGATGGAGAGCGGAAGCGAGGAAAATGTCCTCTTACACCTCATGAAGTAGGTTTGATGCTTCGAGCACTTGGTTTTGAGAATAACACGTATCTTTATGTTGCATCGGGTGAAATATATGGTGGGGAAGAGACTTTGAAGCCTCTTAGAGAATTATTTCCAAATTTTTACACAAAGGAGATGCTTGCTAGTAGAGAGCTTGAGCCTTTTCTTCCTTATTCTTCTCGGCTTGCTGCCATTGACTACATTGTTTGTGATGAAAGTGATGTTTTCGTTACCAACAATAATGGGAATATGGCGAAAATTCTTGCAGGTCGAAGGTATGAATGTTTAACTCTTCCTTTTAAGTATAGTGTGTTTGAATCTTTGCCTAATTTTCAGTTTTAATATCTGTTGTTTAGGTATGCTTTAATACTTATAATGTGCATATTGCTACTTAAGATAATGTAGTCAATGACATATGGAATCATCTGATTACCTAAAATGAAAGTAAATTGTCACTGTTTCAAACATCTGATTATTGGAATTGTACAACGTCTAACAGCCCAAGCACACTCAAAAAATACTTTTAACAACCTACTATATTGCAACTGCTTATTTGATCTTTTGAGTATTTAATGTCGATATAATCACTTTTGAAGTGCATGTCCAAATACCTTCCAAAATAGGGATTATGGTAGGGTTTACGGCTTAGTGTCAAAGGAATCATGGACCACTGCTCATAATAACGACAACCAACCTTCGGTTGCATTCATTTAGCACTTACTCTGTCCCATGAAAAGTGGAATGGCTTGGATCGACATATTTTAAGGAAAATGTTTGGATACTTGTCTGATATGCATATTGCCCTTTCGTAAATAGAAAGAGTAAGTAATAATAATTAAATATTTTTCCGGGTTTCTTCGCCAAAGGAAAGTTGTGTGCTTTTTACTCTTGTAAGTTGATTCGGTAATTGTTGTTAAATGACTAAATGCGCTCTTAGCATATACTAGCACTTGTTTGAGTTTTATATGTTTTTTACTCTCGCATTATTGTTTTGACTTTCGAACCAACTAACTCTAGTTTTGTGGCATTCAAAAGGAGATACATGGGGCACAAGAGAACCATTCGCCCAAACGCAAAAAAGCTCAATGCTTTGTTTTATAGACGAGAGAAAATGCCATGGGTAACATTTGCTAAAAAAGTGAAAGCTGCCCAACAAGGATTTTTAGGCGAACCAGATGAGATGAAAAACGGGCGTGGTGAATTCCATGAATACCCTTCTACTTGTATTTGCAAGAAACCCTTCAAATTTTCCGATCTTGACAGTAACTACAATGGAAGCCAAACCCTCTCAAAATATTCTTTTAACCCCGAAGCGGAAACTGAATACGGACGTAATGAAGAAGATCAAGGTGTGCGTAATGTGCAGCGAATAGAAGATGCAAGTATGATTAGAGATCATGAATCATCGCCTAAAGAATCCAAGGCTTGTGTTTGACTTTTTGGTTGACTAATAGCAACAAGAAAAATAGTGATGTTAGGTTTGAGTTTTTTTCTTTTTTCTTTTTTGGATTACATGTTGAGCTAAGTTGGCTCGCTCTTGTATTTATATTTTTCTGAATGCCCATTTTACCCTTGTGTCATTAGGACTTTAAAGATTGAGGTCTAGTAATGGCATTTGAGTATGAAATGAATCTGTGTATAGGAAAGTACTGACTTCTTGATAGGCTTTCTAAGTCTTGTAATATTTTTTGTAAGGTAGGAGTAGCGTATCGTTTAGCAGATTGGATTTGAGTGCCGCTATTCATACTGAATCGAAAGTAGGATTTGGTTTCAAACGAGTTTATTCCGAAACAATCTGCAATACCAAACTGAATCGAATCGTGGTATGTTTTTATATACATTTAGCATGGCATCTTCAGAGGTTTAGCCAAAGTCAAACCATTAAACTAATTGTGCCAGCAGTTAACACCAGCCCAATGTGCATATTTACATCACATCTCACATGCACACATTTATGTATTTATACAAAAGCATAACTTGACACTAATTCGGTCCACACCCCACGTGCATACCTATGTTTACTTACACATAGGAACACAACATCAATCTCGTGCACACCTACATATCCCACATGAATACATTTATTGACATGTAAAGATTGATACACCACACAAACACAAACAAGATCACCGATATTCTACCAAAATATCACATGTAAATTAGTATCAGACAAGTCACATTAGTTAAAACAATCTTGATTAGGTGATTGTAAATTGGTATCAGACAAGTTACATTAGCCGAAACAAGCTTGATTTGATAGATCAACATCAATTCTTGATGGAGGGCCAACGGTCGATTAACACAAAGATATTGATTAAATTAAGCATGTCTGATTCCACCTCAGGTCTTTATATCCAGCAACTCGACAGGCTATGTTCTAACAACTTGATAAAAACTCAACTCGTATGCATCTACAAGCTTATATTCAAACTGGCTCCAACTGTGTGTTAGCTTAAGCAACTGGAAAAAAAATGACTTGCTTACAACCATAGAGGTGATAGCAAAACTAAATTCCATTACCAAAAAGCGTACAAGTTAATAACTGATCAGAATTTTAGCAGAATAGATCCAAATGCACTTTACCACAATCATGATACAATAACCACAGAAACGTCCATATACAGATTACAGCCTCAGGCGAAATTTGGTCATAAAAGGACAAGATTGATATATAAACTTCTTCTAGAGCTACAATAATTCTTAGGATCTTAACAGGAGCCGTTCCTAGTTCTATAATCTCTGCTTAATTACACACAACAATGGAGTTGGACCGGTTCCCATCTGCTTAAGGTGATCTTATCAGCTCGGGTTGGAACCTCCTGTTACAAAGACGACGAAGAGTGTTAATAAAGCGCTATAGTCTTAGGTCCCATGTAAAAAAATTATCTTCCAGCACAAAAAACGAACTTAATTTCCTTATAGATTATTCTCCACACTTCGAGGTTTAAATAAAGATACTCGGTATGAAAAGAAATGCAAACTTCGGCTTAGTGTATATAGCTCATTTTCTAGACTAAAATCAATATTTCCTAATGATAACTATAAGTAAATTTAAAATCTTGTATTTATTATGCGAAACCCATGGAAAAATACTAAAGATTCTGACAGGAACTTTAATAGTTTGTAAAATTTTCTCCAAAAGGTTTAAATCAGCAGAGAAACCCCAACTCCGTACACCTTTTGGTGTAACCTGTAGCGTTTGAACTTGAGACCTCTACTAGAGAATCCCAAGCCTCCACCACTAGGCCACACCTTTGAGGTTAACTGTACATAAATTGACATCCATTTTTGGTTTTTATTTTACCATATAAGATAACCAAAGAGCAGTGACGCCAAGGAGACAATGACAAACAGAGGTACACTCCAAGAGAGTAGACCAAAATATAGGTTTGACTTTGAGGTTCCGGGTCAACACATAACTTATTTTGAGTTGAAAAGAAACACCCAGGTAACACACCCAGCAATGCATGCATCCATGTGGAACCACCGAAATATACAGAACAGTTTACAATTTCCAATTGCTTACTGAGGCTTAAGTATAATTACCTTTTGATGTAACCTTGTTGTGGCTTCTTTGACTTGTGTGTGAAGCAGAAGGTATCTTTGAGACGGTCAGTGAACTTTGCAATCCTTCTAACATCTGTAAGAAAAAAGACTCAAAAACTTTTAGTTCTGAAATTAATATGCCCTACTGTCATCCATGTCATTTTCGAGGTATAAATCATAGTCACTCACAAGTAACAAAGGGGTTCACGTGGATAGAGTTTAAGAAAGATTATGTTAAGGTGAAAATGACAACGTTTTGACTTAACACGTCTTTGCGGGGTCAGGGTTGGATTGATCTAAATATTGACATAGGAGAAGACTTAAAGTGGTATAGCTGTTAAACTCAATAAGCTAATATGCTATACATTTACAATTATAATGAGCATACAGTATTAAGTACAAGTGTAGATGCAGGGTAACAGAGTTATGAAACAGATAAAAGGCATGCATATACACGAAAGAGTAATTTAGTCTATCCACTACACGGTAAAGATCACACTTCAAAAGTTGTGCATTAAATACGTTGGTGAAAACAGAAACAGAAAACTCACCCTTGAAGTTGGCTGAATTTTACGATTTGATCTGCGTATCTCCACTTCTGACGTTGGCTGTTCTTTGACTTCAACTTTCATTGCCTTCCTGTCGCCTGGTGTCGTTATTGCTTTATTTGAACGCTGAGATCCTGCCTTTGATGAAGTTCCCTTTGCATCCTCGGTATTAGAAGAAAAGTTTTCATTGGCACTAATAGCATCACGTGATGTGGATTTAGACGATTTCGACCTATCCTTCTGAGCTAATGATCTGACAGATGGAACTGGAGGTTTCCTGGGCTTGAGAGTTTTGGATTTTACCTCAACTTGTTTTTCTTCACCATTATCTTTTAAATTACTTTTTGGAGTACGGCGCCCCGGTTGAGGAATCATACTACTTGCAAAATTTACTGAATCATTTGATGTATCATTCTTAGTGCTTCTATCGGCAACATATTGTGTGCGTACGTCCATGAATTTCTGTTTCTTTCCTGGCTTAGGAACACCAAAAACAACCCTCGACCGTTCCTTCTTCAGGTTGCTCTTCATCGCTCTGCGAGAGTCAATCTTGTCTTCATTTCTAGAACTTTTACCAATATCAAAAGAACTTTCTTGAGCAGCAAAAGGAAGAATCTGTGATTCTTGTTGTCTCGGTCCAACAAGATCAACACTGATTGAGAATGTGTCCTTCTCTCTACCTTCCACAATAGGGCTACCAAACTTCTGTCGCTTTTCAAGTGGCGCATCATCCTGTAATCAGATAATTCGTTCAAGGAATGAAAACCAACTATAGCCCACGAACAATTATAAAGTAAACCAGTGATCAGGTGTCCAGCCTAAACTGATCAAGTGATCCTAGATAATCAAAGTCAGATTAACAGTTGTAACAAAACATGTTGCGTGAAATACTTCTGAATGTGCTTTTATAGTATACAGTTACAATAATCAGATAGTCATTGTCTGAGTATTATACAAATCTGATTATCTTAAGATATAGTGGCTAAAATGACCAAAATGGTACATCATATATACTATTGAAGTATCGCAGTTTATAATATGATTATTTACATTTATTAACTACTATAAAACTATTATTATTATTATTATTATTATTATTTTTATATTCATGAACAGAATTACGTTATTTAAAACTGAAATAATTATCTTCTAAGACAAAAAATTATGTTATCTAAACACTAAAACCGGATTATTACCCCTACAAGTCACAATAATTAGATAGGTAATTCTAAAACGCACATCCGAACAAACCCCTAATATGAAAAAGATTAATCTAACCTCAGAAGAGCGACATCCCTTCAAACTAGACCACTCGATCCACTTTCCATCCTTCCATATATGTGCTGGCCTGACATGCCATGACCTTACAATTGACGTCTCTCCATTAGCTGCAAGGGGGCGGGGGTTTTACAATCAGGTCATACACAACAAATTCAGCACATTTGATAACAAAAGTGTTCAAGGATAATACATACCAGGAAATTTAACAGTAAGAGAAGTTAAATCAATCTTATTTGTCTCCAAGACAACTGCTTCGCACCAGCTATAAGAAGATACAAACACAGCGTTAAGCATGTCAAGTTTTGTGCACCAATTAGACAACAGGATATAACTTAAAGTGAAGGCCTTTAAGCCCACAAATTATGATCAAATAAATGTGCTATATAAAAGATTAAGCTTAGTGAAATACAGATAGGTATGATGTAACAAAAGATAAAGTATTCTGTAAAATGCTTACCGATTTTGTACCCACACATCAACTCGGTCTCCGCTAAACCAAGAATCTGCCAGGGCCGTTCTTCCTCTCTTTCTAGTGCCTTCAGGCTTCATAGTAGTCAAAGGATGAGCAATGCGTATCCTGGGTGCCTGGGTGTTATCAACGTCAAGTGGAACCCATTCTTTATATTGCCCTCCTGACCCAAAAGAAAAAATATAACTTTATAAAAATAATCTGATATTATGGTGGGATGACTAAATCAACAAATAGTTGTCTGCTTAGCTTTTTTTTTTCCCCTATCAATTCACCATCATAGAACGCAACAAAAGCAATACCCAATTCCGCGGGACCGGGGTATGGGAGAGGTAGGATGTACACAGTCATACCTCTACCTGAGGGTAGAGAGACTGCTTCCCAAAAGACCTCCGGCAAGATTCACCAACATAACAGGCCAACTATATATTATTCGGAGAGCCATGGATATGATAAAAGATGAATAAAATACCCAAAACATACAAGAAATAAAAGAACATAAGTTAGGTTTTTAAAAAGTTGAAACAGCAGATCTGGTTTATACTATTGCCGTTAAAAAACATGTGTCTATATTGTACCATCCACATAGCTCGAGACAGGAACTACAGATGACTTGTACCCGAAATGTAGATCTTTGTTCAACACAACGCACAGCATACCATGCATGTTTAATGCTTTTAACTAAATAAAGAAAATTACACCATGCAAATTGACATCCAACAAAAACGTTTTAACAATATCCAAGTGACAATAGAAGTCCAATTCCATATTTTCACTTTAAATGCCTAATTGCCTACACAATTCCATTCAGGTTCTACCAAAGGGCTTGTGTCCCATTGGTACCCCATGTTGTGTGAGAAGCTCCCCAACCAAATGGTTGCGGGTTCAAGTCATGCTTAGGACATGTGAGATAGATTTGTGGTGCAGATGTGTGAGATAGATAGAATTGCCATTCTAAAAAAAATGCATTCAGGTTCTATCATATTTGGTACTATACATTCATTAAGTTGCACTAGAATATAGATCTAATAGGTAACACTTTAACCTATTACTCACAACGATGCATATTGTAATATCTTACCTTGATCTACTTGGATTTCAGTGTAGCAGACGAATGCTTTCCCATCCTTCAAAGCCAGCACATTTGCTGCAAACCAGGCACCATTGTTCTTGTGATCGTTTTTATACACCTAAAACGCAGACAGATGAATCAAACAAACATGAAGGAAAAAAAAATCACAGAGAGAACTACTTTGCTCACAAAGAAAAATATAAATTAAGCATGGCTACAACAACGCAAAGTGAAACATCTGAACTTCCTACTCCAATTCCCTTACCTCAACAAGGCAACCTTCTTTTATAGCGTTCTCTTGCGAAGAACCTGAAGTACTTTGAGGCATGTTCTGATCAACATCAGAAGTACGCACCGATCCAGACTCTGGTTCAGGAACCAATGCAACAGTTTTAGCAAGCTCGGGACCTTTTTGACCCCTTGCTGTACTTTTATCATTTTTATTGCTTGTAGTTGAACCTGAGATGCTATCAATAATCATCATCTGACTCTTGGCCAAATTTCCAGAATCCTCTTGCAATGTCGAACCATGTTTTAAAGACTGGTGCTCTTTATTATTAGAAGCAACTTCAACTATCTGTTTATCAGAACTCTGTTGATTGGATGACTGGGGACTCTTCCAATACCCCTCAGGACCAGCTTCAACTAACGCTTTTAAAGACATTGGATTACCCATTGCAACAATTTTTCCAGCTTGTGAGACTGCTTCTGCTGCCAGCTCAGCAGCTTTTACAATAGCGTCTAGATTTTCAGCATGTTTTGAAGCAGCTGATGCAGCTTCAATTCTTCTACGAGCGGCTTCCCTGGCAGCAGAAATTATTGAAGAGGGATTATCAGTTGACATAGCTTTATCATGCGAAATTATGCCGCTTTGACCATGACTTTCAATTCTACTTGACAAAAATACTTCATCGGCCATTAATCTTGATTGTTCTGCAACATTTGATGCAATTCTAGCAGCGGCAGCCGCTACTTTAGCAACAGAAGCAGCTGCTGCTATTGAGACAGCTGAAGAAGCTAGCTTTGCTTCATCGTCTGAAACCAAACCAGAATTCTTTTGCCTTTCTAGCTGGCTCCATACCCCTTGGCAGTGGCTGACTGCATCGGCAGCCTGCAAAGCTGCATCTGCTGCTTGTAGCTTGGACTCTTCAATTTTGCTGACATTCTCCTCTCTTCTTACAATACTTTGGTCAATACCACTAGGATGACCAAGATTGCTTTTAGAAACGATGGAAACAGGTGTCGATAGGACAGCAGCTGATGTTGGAGAATGACTACTAACAACAAGAGCAGTCCCTAGATTTGTCTGACTTTGAGTCAAAAACAAGTTTTTATTGTGATCTTCGGTACGAGGGGCCTGCAGCAAATGAGCTACAGGCGCCGACGGTGGTGTCACCTGAGCTTGACTAGCAGTAACCTTTTTCCTCTTTCTGCTTTTTGAATCACTTGAAGGCTGATTAGTAGCAACAAGTGGACCAGGACTAGGGTCCACAGGAATCACAGATGTACCTGAAGCACCTGATTCTTTGACAGTGGTTAGTTTGATTGCCTCTGTTATAGGCAACGCTGAAAAACGAGCACTAAATGGAGCAATTGGTGATGCAGCAACCCATTGACCAGGGAAAGGGCCCTGAGATAGCCAGGCTGGATTATTTCCAGCAACATTCTGCACAGGTGGAGTTCGATAAGGATGCAGAGGAGACGGTGTTTGGCGATAATCACCCAGGGTACTGATATTCCAAAGAGGAGATGAAACGGGGATCATGGGACTAACAATCGATGAAGAAATGCCAGAGACAACTTTACATTGGGCAGAACCAACAGGATCTTTGTTGCCTAAATTTAAGATTAAAAAAAATAAAAAAATGAGTTTGGATAAAAGCTAAATCAACAACCATATGGCATTTCGAACAGCTTGGTCTCATGAGATACCTGATGGTGATTTCATAGGGGTACTGGGGTTGGGCGTCTGGGACTTTTGACCACGAACCCTTTCTAGACAGGCATGCCAAGCAGCCTCCCAGGCTTTCTTTCCACCATCTGTAAATACATTTGACCTCACTTGTATGAGATAACTAGTCTTTGGTACAAAAACAAAAATACTGAGGTATCTGGTTCAGTTAAAAATAATAATTTTAAAATGAACTGACCAGATTTCCCAAATGCAGCAAGCATATGAGACTCTTCAGGTGCCATTCCAGATCTGAAACATCAGTTATGCATATTAAAACGAAAATACAGGCATACACTTGAGAAATAAACTTCCAACTCCATGACCAAATAAAACTAATGATTTAAAAAATTGAAGTCAGAACATATGTTGCAAGTTTTTTCAACCCTAACAGTGTTCCTGTTTTTCACTCAGAAGTCAGCCCACCCAAAAGTTCCTCTAAAGAATGCTAGCAAGGTCACCCCAACTCATACACTAAGCAGAGTATGCTTGTTTCTTATTGGGCATTGCATGTGCATATCATGAAAATTAATAGTACTCACATTAATGATCCATATACTAAAATTTGCGCTCGTAATTGTACTTGCTGATTGTCAGTAAAAGACTGCTGAAATTGAGAGGTTAGATTATTCAAATCAGGCAGATTTGAAGTAGATATAGGAGCGCCAGCAGACTTTGAGCTGCTGCTCTTAACACTCTCCTTAGTCTCTTCGATACGAATAACATGTCCAGATGGTGACTTAACATGTCCAGCTGGTGATTTGTCTACTGCTCCTGCGCGTCTCCTGGGAGTTTTTTCCTTCAAGTGGTTATCTTTCTTGGCAGTTTCTCTCGCAGCTGATTTTCTCCTTGGTTTAGGCACGGAATTACCTTTGGCTCCTGCTTCATTGGCAGCACTGCTAGGCGTTTGAGGACTAACCAGATAATCTTTATGCAAGTTAGCAGATGATACCTTCATTATTCAGACAAAAGTTCATGACAAAGTCAGTTTTAGAAAAGGCTTGGGATGCAATGAAAAATAGGGTATGCAAAGCAAAAAACACAAAAACTATTACCTTTGATAAACCAAGATTTTGAGTGCCAGTTTGCCCAGGAACAGGACTTGCACTGACCTCAAAAGTAAAGCTTTTCTCCTCTGTTGTAGCAACACTTGTAAGTGGGGCATTCTCATTAATGGTACCCTTGGTGACCTCAATCGTATCTTTTGCACTTTGAGGGAGTTCGGAGCTTAAGCTTTGAGGTTTATCCAAAAGAGAACCACCTCCATTCTGCACCACATGATTAGTGTCGCATGCAGATGGAACAGCAATATCAACAGAAACCTGCTGCTTATCTGACACGTTTACTGCAAAACCCAATCAAGCAATCACAATAAATATTCACAAAAAAAAAGGCATTTGAACACCTTTCTTATGACAGAATAGCCTGGTAATTAGACACAATAAGTCATTACATTATTCTGCTGTCACAGGGGTTCGTTTGGTAGGACGAAATGAAATGTTAAATGAATGGAATGACCGATGTAATGGAATAAGTGGTGTAATGTAATGAGTCATTACCATTATTTATCATGTTTGGTTTGTTTGATAAGACATAATGGAATCATAATAAAAAGACTAAAATGCCCATTATTGATGAGAAGTTTCATTAATATGGTTAGTTAATGGTGGAGTTTTATGTAATTTTGATTCCATTACGGGATGTAATGAAAAAAAAGTAGTGGGCCCCTAAGGAATGGTTTTGGTGTAATGAGTCATTCCTTGTAATAAATTATTACATTACATAAATATAAACAAACAACATTTTCTCATTCCATCATAATAATCCTTTCCATTCCCCCTTTGATTACGACATACCAAACGCTACGCTAAAGTGTTTTATTCGTAGCAACTACTCATAAGAGACAATCCCTCAAAAAAATATCCGTAAACAAGGATGTTACAGTACATATTTTGTGTCTTAGAAGCCAGCTGCAAGTGTTTTAAATTATCTTGCACCTCTTATGCCAACTATAACTTCAATCAAATTTATGTTTACAAAAAAGCATTTATCTCTACTGTAAGAAAACTAATATTATAGTGATTTCATGCAATGTCCTTTGACCAACATACTTCTTTCCCAGCCACAACTATTTCACAAGATTCAACAAAAAAAATGAAATATAAGTTACCTCCTCGAGATTCTACTCCATGTTCACTTGATTTTGATTCCTTAGGGTCCAGCGGACCTCCTTCCTCCTTATTACCCTGTTCTACTGACAAATCACAAGGAAGGGTTGTCTCCAATGCATTGGAGCACTTGAGACCACCTGGGTCACCCTCTGATGTTTGTTCCCTTGAGCTCGCATTCAAGTTTCCAACAGGAGGTTCCTCTGCTGTTTGTTCACTTATGCTTGCATTCAAGTTTTCAACAGGAGGATCACAATGACCAGATAGCTCGTGTACAACATGTTCAGCACCATCAGACTCTACGCCTTTTTCAGCCACTGGCAACGGATCATCCAACACAATATCTGTTGTACCATCAGCTTCTGGGATCGCTTTTGGGGAACTTCCCTCGTCGGATAATCCTGCTACCACTTTTTCTTTGTTATCAGCGTGCACAAAACTCACCCCAAGTATAGGTGATCTTGGCTGGTCTTCATTGTCATCCGTAGCAACAATTCCAGTAGGTGTCTGCACACCGCCCACTGTGTCAGGGGAGGATAATTTACTTGATTCCACGGCAGCAACTGATTATGCAAAATTAAGCAGAAATTAGTTCATACACAGGGAGAGTAAGTACATATCCTATGTTTTAACTCAAAATAAAGACCTAAATAATTTATAATCACAAGTATAATATACCAGCATCTGTTATAGCAGCCATATTAGAATCAGATTGTTGAGCATCAACATCCTTTTGGCTATCAGGAGCTCCAGCGTCATCCACGTCCATATCCCTAAAATCAGAAGGCAATTTTGCATCCCGGCCCTCATTGAGAGTAACATCTTGATCCATAGCAACACCATCTGGCTCTGATGATTGAGTTTCATCATCCACCTCTACTAAACCAGAGACCTTGGCAGGCAAGCTCAGGTCCTCATTATTTGTATCCTCTGTTTGAACTTCAGAAGCATTATGGGATATGTCTTCAACAGACCTTTCAGCTGAAGTGCCTGCCGCTATTGAGGTTGTACCAACATTATCTATGTCACTTCCTTCAACCAAAGATGTACCAGAGGTAACATGTTCGCCATCTTGTGCTACAACATTCGTTGTTTCAAGTGAATAGCTTTGAACATCAAAACCCACATTGTTTGTATACTCTGTTTGAACCTTAGAATCATTATTTGAAAAGTCTTCAGCCGGCATCTCAGCTGAAGATCCTGCTACTATTGATGTTGTACAAACATTATTAGTGTCACTCCCATCAGCCAAAGATGTACCGGAAGTAACATTTTGATCATCACCACCAACAACATTTTCTGTCTCAACCGAATGACTTCGAGCATGAGAACCCACATTACTTATATCCTCTGTTTGAACTTTAGAGGCATTCTTTGATAAGTCTTCAGCCGGCATTTCAGCTGAAGATCCTGCTGCTATTGATGTTGTACCAACATTTTTAATGCCACTCCCTTCGACCAAAGCAGTACCGGAAATAACATTTTGGCCATCGCCGCCAACTACATTTTCCGTCTCAACCGAATGACTTTGAACCTGAGAACCCAAATTAGATATAGGAGAATTCGGCATCTCTGACTTTCTATCGGCATCCTCAGTCGCTTGCATGTTCACACATCCACCGTTTGGAGAAGCTGGAAGCAATTCCTCCTGCATGTTAAGTTCATTGCCAGTCCCTTCATCCGGTGTCTCTGCATTTGTGTTGGCATGGTCAGTTGCTTGCACATCCACACATCCAGTGTTTGTAGAAGCAAGAGATTCCTCCTGCAT
Source organism: Artemisia annua (assembly GCA_014162995.1). NCBI lineage: Eukaryota > Viridiplantae > Streptophyta > Magnoliopsida > Asterales > Asteraceae > Artemisia > Artemisia annua. The sequence goes on along the minus strand of LBNU01028151.1, from coordinate 53,430 downwards.
GTTATCATTTAGTTCTTTGTCAGGCCCTTCGTCTGGTATCTCTGACTTTCTGTTGGCATCTTCAGTTGCTTGCATTTCAACACACCCACCGTTTGGAGAAGCTGCAGGCAATTCCTCCTGCATGTTAACATTATTCTCTTTGCCAGGCCCGTCATCTATCTGCATATCAGAGCTTTCCGATGGTAATGAAACTATCGGTTCCTCATCAACATGAATAGTATCTTCAATTGATGGCTTGTCCAAGGATTCCACATTAGGAACAGTTGAAACTTGGTCTATACTATATGTACAAGTTTCAACAACGGTGCCACTAATGGTTGAATTCTCCACAGTATTCTCCATGTTATTATCAACGTCTTTTGACTGACCACCAGCATTTTCAGAACCACTTTCAGGAACTTCTTGCCGATTCTCCTCACAATCCTTGACACTTGCAACAAGATTATCAGAGGAGCCTGCATCTCCACATCCTGCATTGGAGACTGAAGGTTCCTCTTGCACTTCAATAACAAGGGATTCATTTGCTATTTTACCAGCGTCTAGATTTACATCATTTTGTAAATTATCGACTTCTTCCACACCTAAAGATGAATCATTTTTACTACCTATAACTACTGAATCTAATCCCCCGCCAGAATTCTGAGTCTCTTGAGATTGCTCACAATCAGAACTCACTTTTGATGCAACTGAATTCTCATGGGACTCATCTGGTACTACTGCATTGTCGGTATTAATAGAGTTATCCTTTGTGTCACATTGCTTCAAGCTGGGATCCATATCATTAGTTACGTTATTGGGCCTATCACAAGCATCCAATTCTTCAACTATTGTTTCTTCTAAAACCTTATCTTCCTGGCCAACCGATTTTAGAAGCATTTCAACAGATTCTGAAGATGTTGCTTCAGACCATACATTTTTACTTTTTAATTCCACAGCACTTGAACTAAACTGTATTGCACTAGTTCCTCTTGAATATTCCTCAATCCACTGATTGTCGTCCTGACCCGTGATACCAAGAAAAACGTCGTTATCAACAAGATTGTCAAACCTTAAATGCCCCTGTAAGCTATCGTCAAAGTCAAATTTAGGAAGATTGTATGCAGGAGAAACTTTGTCACTTGCTTCACCAACTAAGTGAAGATTTTGGTCTTGAGCATCATTGTCATCATAGTCCATTGAATAACCCTAAATGTGAGATAAGGTTGTAAGTTGAATATACACATAAAATAAATAAATAAATAAATAATATATAATAAATAAATAAAATAAAATCTATGGGATCCATTAGACTAATAATATTGATCGATAAAGAAAATTTAAGCAAATACAAGAATTACATAATGCTACAATACTAACTATCCTGCCATAGAGAACGAACTAATGCTTAATGCAAACTGCATTCAACACTTTAATCACTTCCTCGACTGATTAATAATACACAGTAGTATAAGATCTAATTAACCTAACTAATAGCTAGTAAAAAATGTTGTATTTCCCAGTACCACAGAAAAATTGCCTCAAAACACAGTGACAAAATTCAGTTGAGAGTCCACAATTGAATATTCACGTCCTGAGCATAATTCAAGTGAAACCTTACGAGGGGATATCCATGATCTTATCAGCTACCTCACTATATAAGTATAACATTAACTATAATACAGCTTACTTAACGAATAGCATTACAAGTACTAGCTTAGTAAATTATTAAATCTCGTAGCCCAAATAAGGGAAAAATAAAGTCAAGATTAAGGGGGTGTTTGTTTAAGCTTATATGTGGCTTATGAGCTTATTTGTGTTTCGGCTTATATTTCATAAGCACCAATTTTCAGGCTTATTTTGAGACTTGTGGGCTTACATAAGTTTATTATGGTATGATAAACTTATATAAGACCATAAGTCTCAAAATAAGCCGGAAAATTGGGGCTTATGAAATATAAGCTGAAAATAAATAAGCTCATGAGCCCACATATAAGCTTAAACAAACACCCCCTTAGTCTCACATTATAAAACCATTAAGAAGTATCATTTACGCCGCGCAAAACCACATATAAAATTTTCATTTCAAAACACAATCAATTAACTTATACAGAACCTAAACACAATCAATATAAACAAACAATCCAATTCCCCCAAATTTCACACTAACCTCTAATAAATAAACACAAATTTATAAAATAAAACAAATAAAAATAATAATAAAAAAATAAATAAGCTCGTAAGCCCACATATAAGCTTAAACAAACACCCCCTAACAGTGAGCAAACAACAGAAAGTACATTCGTTAAAACATGACAAATCATTTTAAACCATATAAAAATTCAAAAAGGTATGATCTTTACAAAAACACTCTTCAAAACATACAGTCGCAATAGCCTCACAATATTCAACAATTCGTCCCCCAAAGCCAAAAAGCAATCTACTACTCGGGAACTAATAACTCAAACGTCTTATCTCCCACCTATAAGAACACGCAAGTTTCGCAACAACCTCGCCCCTTTCCCCCAATAAATAAAAACACAATTTTTTTACTTTTTTTTTTTTTGCCAACTAATCATCACTTAGGGGGTGTTTGTTTAAGCTTATATAGTGAGCTTACGGCTTATGTTTCATAAACTCACTTTTTGTAGCTTATTTTAAAACTTTTCAGCTTACATAAGCTTATTATGACATAATAAGCTTACATAACCCCATATGTCCCAAAATAAGCCAAAAAAATTGAGTTTAAAAAACATAAGCCGAAAACCAAATAAGCCGTAAGCCCGCTATATAAGATTAAACAAACACCCCCTAAGTCTCACATTATAAAACCATTAAGAAGCATCATTTACACCGCGCAAAACCGCATATAAAATTTTCATTTCAAAACACAATCAATATAAACAAACAATCCAATTCCCCCAAATTTCACACTAACCACCAATAAATCAACACAAATTTACAAAATAAAACAAATAAAAATAATAATAAAAGAATAAATAACTCGTAAGCCCACATATAAGCTTAAACAAACACCCCCTAACAGTGAGCAAACAACAGAAAGTACATTCGTTAAAACATGACAAATCATTTTACTGAACCATATAAAAATTCAAAAAGGTATATGATCTTTACAAAAACACTCTTCAAAACATATAGTCGCAATAGCCTCACAATATTCAACAATTCGTCCCCCAAAGCCAAAAAGCAATCTACTACTCGGGAACTAATAACTCACACGTCTTATCTCCTACCAATAAGAACACGCAAGTTTCACAACAACCTCGCTCACCCCTCTCCCCCAATAAACAAAAACACTATTTTTTACTTTTTCATGGTTTCAGACTTTTTCGCCAACTAATCAGCACTACGTCTCACATTTTAAACAAGTATTATTTACGCCGCGCAAAACCACATATAAATTTCATTTCAAAACACAATCAATTAACTTATACATAACCTAAACACAATCAATATAAACAAACAATCCAATTCCCCCAAATTTCACACTAATAAATCAACAGACTAACACAAAATTTTATAAAATAAATAAAAAAGATATTAAAAAAAGTATAAAAGTAACAACCTCCCTCCATTCGGTGGTTAAAACGATCGATCAATCGCTAGGGCTCATTAAACTCGAATCAAACCCTAATTTTTGATTGGTTTTGATGAGTTGATTGTGAATTGATTGAGTGAAATGATGAAGGTAAAAAACGTTTGTGTGACCTAATTAGGGGAATAGAGATAGTACTACACACAGTCACTCTTTTAGTGTGTGTTTTGAAAGAGGGTTGAGGGGGTGTTTTGGTAATATATTGTGCGCCTGTGGGAATGTGATTTGTTGTTTTCTATGCTTTTTCCAATGTCATAATGGGAATTTAATTGTAAAACTTATCCATTAGACTACCATTAACAATAATAAACTCGTCACGTCGGCGTCAACTCAATTTTATCTCTTTTGGGCTAAACATAACTCAAGAGTTCGTAGTAAGAGGACCGCACTTGTGACTAGGGGTGGGCATCAGGTTAAAACCGGACTGGGCCGAGACCGTTTTGCCCCAAAACCGAGGACCGGACTGAATGAGTTCGGTCCGGTCCGGTCCGAGAAAGCATTATTGGTCGGTTGTACGTAAAACCGGACCGGACATGATGTAAAGTGTGGACTGAGGACCGGACCGAAATGGGTTCGGTCCGGTCCGGTCTGGTCCACAATCCGATATGCTCACCGATACTTGTAACCGAACACTTTTTCTTTATTAGAAAACATTACAATAATAATTAAAACACACTAATTTTTCATTCGTTCAAATAAAAATACAATTACAATACGAAAATAAACATAGCATATGAAATTTAAAAAACAATACTTAAATTTAAAAAAATATATGAAACATAAAAACATACGAAAATTGAAAAACATTACACGAAAAGAAGAACATATCTTCCTATTTTATTTATTTATTTATTTATTTATTTATTTTGCATGCATCCAAACAATTTTAGTACTGAATTGATCTTGTATTTGTCCCGTCATTTTAAACAACTTAATTATGAATCTCGTTATCTTTCCAAAATTATTCGTTTATAAAGTGTCAATTAAAGCATGTTTTTCTTGCGAAATGTCTTTGCATTCCTTGTATACTTTCCTCATATCATCTTTAGATGTGCTCGCTTTGTCAAACTGCACAGCTCAGTCGATATCGCTTACTGACGAAAGATATCCTCATCAATTTGTTTTTGAATACCAGCTTTGATTTCCTCGATGGTATGTGGAAGAGAACAATCCATATTTTGGTAGAGAGAAGTTGTTTTTTTGTTTGAGAAGTTAAAGTGCGTATATAAAATGATTGGGATTGAAAGTGTGTATAAAAATCAATGTTGCAAAAATCGTGAATCGGTACTGAGGCGGTCCGGGGCCGAGTAGCGTTTTTTTACCGATTAATCGGCCGATTACCTTATAATCGCCGATTAATCGGCCGATTTCCTTGTAAATCACTCCAAGTTCCAGGGCCTTGTAGCTTGTAATCACCGATTAATCGGCCGAGTTGGCCGACTTTTGCAACACTGATAAAAATAGAGAAGTGGTAGGGTATTTATNATTTCAAGGGGGGCGCATTTCGTTTGGTCCTCATAGCAAGGGGACGTTGGGGAGACCGACCATTTGGTTCGATCTTGTTACAAACAGTATTATGACCGAATCATGTGACCATCATAAGAAGATACGAAAACATCACTTCGTAAATAATACACAACAATCGATTGTTGTAGAGTGGTACCAAGTTCACCATCTCGCCTCTAACATGATCACTTTATACTAGTGTTAGTGGACTTGTATTTGAATTAAGACTTGTATTTGTATTAGTATTGGTTTATGAAATGCCCCTTTACCGATTTGACTAAAAATTTAAACTTTTCACGGAAACGATTTGACTATAATGGACTTTCTATTACTCTTTAACAAAATAACAAAAATTTATTAAAAACCAACCCTTGGAAATATCTTTAAATGAAACTAGACTCAAATACCTTTAAAACGACAGGTGGCACGACCCATAACGACTTGTGGTTTAAAATATATGATTTTTCGAACATTTACAAACATTTAAAAACCAAGCATACGCCCATATGAATTATCTCATATGGTTGTATGGTCATCTCAGCAACTTGTCAAGCCACAAACTGGAGCATACAGCCATATGAAATATCTCATATGGCCGTATGGTCTCTACAAAAACTTTACACTAAGCTATATCATGCACTAATTTCGAAAAACCGACTTCCAAGACTTGAAATTTAACAAAAAATTCCAAAAATCATTAACATAACATAATACATTGTTTTCATAAGCATTCACGGTCTAAATGACCCATGAGCATGTATTTAATGGAGTTTCCGAAACACCCGTTTTGACTTACTTTCAAATACACTTCAACTCAAAACTCTTAGACTACTTACATAACCATTCATTTAAGTACAAGACTTGGACTCGACACTTCACAGTAACATTTAAACACATTTAATTCAACTCAGGGATTCAACCCTGATTAAGATTGGCATTCTATGCTATGCTTATATACATAAGCAATATACACTATCCAACCCATGCCCAATCCTAAGCCTTCACCTTCATATAAGTACCTACAAAAACGGTTAAACAATAAACTGTAAGCTTTCGATTAGTAAATGTTAGAATTAGTAAATAAGGGCCAAGTCCATTAGTTAACCTATCTTATTCTCCAAGCTAAGCAGTGTTATTTATATTCCATGTAATATTAGGTTTCATTAAAATCAATTTAATACAATGTAATCTTTTGTCTATTAAGCTTGTCCCCCCAACTCTGTTTACATGGTATCAGAACGAGGGTTTAGTTCCAATTAGGGTTTAGATTTTCCACTATAATTCCAATTAGGGTTTCGGGTTTAGTTTTGAAGAAGGTACCTTGAGATGCCTAATCATTTTTTAGAGCATCCAGTTAGAGTGGATTCTAGATCTCACCTCCCATATAATCAACCTCAATTAGTTCCGAATTGCAAAACCCCCAAATCCCGTTGCCAAAAAACCACCCACGCGCCGCCGGACCTCCACAGCTTAGTTTCACGTGCCGGCGTGTGAGGTATCCTACCGTCGTTTTCACCGACGGTTTCTTTTCCAGGTTTGTTTGTCTGGTAATTCCGATCAGATCCCTCGTGCGTTATGGTCCGATTTGTAAGGGTTTGTGTTTCGATTATGTTAGGGTTATTTAAAAAAAATTGGTGACTGGTATTGGTCATTAGTTATGAGGGTTATGATTATAATTATTGGAGATTGGTGATAGTGGAGATGATTTTGGTTTTGGGTTTTGAATGTGGGGTATCTGATTTAATTTTCTAATTCGGATAAATTATCAGTTTTGAGTTTTGTGGGTGACCACTGGTTATTTATTCATGATTATATTTTGTTTTTGAAGTTTCGTGATTATGTTTTGTTTTAGGACCGAATTGATTATGAATCTAGGAAGTTTGATGATTTTGGGTTATGACTGGTTGCTAGGCTGCTGTTTTTGGTTATTGAAGTTCATAATCAATTTGAGTCCTTATTCAGATTAGTCCTGATTCAAATTTTGGTTACTCAGAATTTTGTAAATTATAGTTAGTCGAGACTGGTCGGTTGCTTCGTATTTCGGTTAGTTGAGACCTCAGTTTGGGTTGCTTCGCTAGGATTTTTTGGTTAGTGAGACCTATTCCGACAGGTTGCTTTGTCATTTGGATTTTTTGGTTAGTTGAGACATGCATTAACAGGTAACTTAGTTTTTTTGGAAATCTTGGGTTAGCTGAGACCTGTCTTGACAGGTTACTTCGTTTTTTGATTGGATCCAAGTAAGATCTATTGAGACCTGTTTTCTTCGTGTTGCTTCTTATTTTTGTTTGATCCCTAGTGAGATCATTTAGCTTTGTGATTGTTCAAGGTTGAATTATTGCTACGAGAAAGATTGTTGCTCAGGAAGAGCTTGGTTATTTTTGGGTTTTATGTTTTGTAACAAGCTGAGCACAGTGTTATTTATATTCCCTGTAATATTAGGTTTCATTAAAATCAATTCAATACAATGTAATTTTTTGTCTATTAAGCTTGTCCCCCAACTCTGTTTACAGTAAGTAAACCGCAATAATACATTATCATATATGACATAATCAAATGCATATGTACATGTCAAGTTTATACCAATTAACCATTCTCACATTCTTGTACCCACTCACCACACTAATCCTCAAACATTAGCAATCAAAGCATTAACCATATCAAGCATAATAACACATCATAATCATCATAAACAAATACATACCTTGGCTAGTTGATGAGTGTGTAAATACTCATCATTTTTACCTAATCTGAACTGCCAAAACATCCAAAAACACCCAATAATGCATCAAAATAGTGAAAATATTCCAAAAGTGTGTTTTATATGTTGTAGATGCAAAATGTTTGAAAACAAATGAAAAACGAACAAAGTTTGCACAATTGGCAGTTTCAGTCCCTCAACTTTCACAA